>VRMD01000413.1:0-27282 GCA_009872375.1 Sminthurides bifidus
TGAACGGGATAATAAAAGGGATTCACTACTTGCACACATCGCAAGAACAGCCCCTTGTACACCGTGATATTAAGTCTTCCAACATATTACTTACTCGAGCCGGTCAGCCAAAGGTGAAACACTCGTACTGATTTCATTGGTGCACTGCAACGTGGTTATTTACTGCCTAGAATTTTGCTAAATTTTTTCCTGCTGAGCTTCAAAACATTATCTTATTCTTGCAGATCGGGGATTTCGGACTTGCTAAAACATTTACCAATGGAAACCAGCTTTCTGCCATGGCTTCGACGATCTTTGGAACTTCCGCTTACATGGCTCCGGAAGCATTCCGTGGTGACATATCCCCCAAAATGGATATTTTTAGTTTCGGAGTTGTAAGTTGCAGATTCCATTTGCATTATATCCATTTGGCTGTTCCACCTGATGTGAAACACAATTTGTTTACAAATATTGACTTTCTGTAATATTCAATATCTAGATTATACTTGAACTTTTGACCGCACTGCCGCCGTACGATGAGAGTCGTGAAGGTTGCGACATAGTAACGTACCTCGAGGAAAACGTAGAGGATGATGACATCAGCCTGTATGTTGACATCGTCATTAAAGACGTTGATCCGAATCTCACGAAGAGGTTATTTATAATTGCCCAACAGTGTCTTACAGATAAAAAACGTCGATATACGAGCGATATTTTAACAATTTTACTCCAAGAATTTATAGCACACGACGTCAGTTTTTGTGATAAAAACCTGTGACCTTTCAACTAATACAAGTTTGCTGCGATACAAGAAATTAGTGAAATTGTCGGGCATACCCGCAATTAATGGTGCTACAATTTAGGTATGATTTTGCTAAGCAACTTTCATGTGGCCTAACACCACATTAAAATTTTCAAAAATTCGCAAATGGTCTCGATCTCTCATTCTACAGCCTTTCATTTTCGGTCACACGGTCACAGCATCGACTAACATGGTAAATCTACTGACTACTATGAAAAGCTACTTTTGACATATTCGTAAGTTCCAAAAAATACGCATCCTCCAATGGAAATCCACATTGTCCTTGGTACAATTCCTGCGAACAGTCTGAAATACGCAAAACAGTCTGTTTAGTTTCTCAAGCGGAGGCGGTATGACCCGCAATGACGGATTGGGAGTTCATAAACGCAGCTCCATAAATAGCAGTGTTCATTACATACCCTTTCATCCCCTTTTCGTGATGCACTAATCGAAGCACATGGTACACATTTCCTCTCGCCTCTAATGTTTTTGGCTTAGCTAGCATGATTCTTGTTTTGGCTACGTCTAAAGGTGTCGTAATGGCGGCCGCAATTCCTCCTGGAGATGTTAAAGAACAAGTATTCATTAACTTTACTAATTGTATGATGAAAAGAAGTTTTAATCTTAATGTAATTGTAGCTTTGAGCGCAACCGGCTCTACGGTACCTGCCACAGCGCCACAAAGCGAACTTTCAAAAGGTGATGGAACCTCCCCCTTTTGTCTTTTCACTATTTTTTTCAAAATCTCCCAAATAGGGAATTGAATTATAGAAAACGGAATTTCCCGTATTAGAGTGCTAAAATACCCCCTATAAAGTCCCTGTAAGCGTATACAAATAAAATGTTTTAACATTTACACCATTTCGAATCGAGAATCATCCAGAATGTTTCTGATCTATTCACATCACGCGTACCGCCATTGTTTCCTGATATGCTAACTTAGCCAAGATTTCATTTGCAGAAAGCTGCGAAACTTGCTGCCTTTGCTTTAGAACCTCACAAGGGACGCGAATCATGCACGCAGCCTGTAAAGCAAAAATTTCAGTTCATACATATCTTTATGCCAATCAAAAACCGAAGTTAAAGTCCGCTAGAAGATCCACGTACAATCTCACCAATCGAAGCTGCCATCATGTGCACCATGGGCCCATCGGCCATTCCCTTAGAATAGCAAAATATTTTGAAAGTGTCGTAACACATAAAAAACATGGAAGCTAGAGACAGAAAAAAAGATGAACCAGGCCAACGAGTGCAGCAGTCAGAGAGAACGGCGATTTAAGTATTACGGGGCTATCAAGGAAAATTTACCACTAGGTGCTGACCCAAAAACCAGCGGACCAATGCCTCGATAAATTCCTCTGAATCCACCCGTTTTACCAGAATCCTTCCTTGCTCTGTAGCCGTGTCTTAACCGTGTCCAGCGGAAACAGAAGCACATCCACTGTGGTTCCCGCAGCTGCTCCAGCCTAAAAGACAGTTTACAAATTCTGAATTAAAACAGTTATGTTCAGAACTCTTTTACTAGCCGATTACCAAGCTTAATCTCCTGACTGAGTAACAAGCGCAAACACAAACTACTTGATAGGGCTATTAACTTACGAACAAGGAACTCAAAGACAGCATGATGCCGACTTTAATATGTGAGATCAACTCAGGTAACCGCCAACTATCCAACAGTTGCAGCCTCAGTCATCAGTTCCTACTTCTTGTGGATCTTATTGCAATTATATTCCATTCGATATAAGTGTTTCTGGTAGTGGTATTTGCGGTTATAGCTCCACCTGCAACAAACGTAACAAAAAACACCGATTATAGAATCTACTTACAGAAAGCTATGTCTTTTGTGTTTCACACAAATTGTAATCATCTACTGCTCCTAACCTTTCAGATGAATCTTTAAACCCATAAACTTGAATTATGATGGTAAAATCCTTCACGTTCATATGATGCAACTAAACACACGTGAAATATTTGGCATTCGCAAAAAATACGCCACATTGTAGTTTCTGCCTCCACGGAATTTGAAACTGCAAGGATATAGCTTCTGGTTAGGGCTACCCGCTTTGCCATCCAAGGGATATTTTCTCTTTACAGTACATCTTCTATACAATATCGCCGGCACGTGTTCCCCCTATGACACGGCAAAAAGGAATTAAAATTCATTTCTCATGCTACATCGGCCATAACTTGCCCTGTTAGCTTAGTCTAGAGACCCCTGTTTCAATTTTTAAATCGATCAAATAATATACACTCGTTAATGGGCGAAATTGCCTGATCATTCTCTCAACAGGATCCGCCATCCATATCTACCTCATGTGTTTGACTTTCTTATTATTATGATCCTAATATTTGGCCGCACTCCAAGAATGATTAGTTTTACGCCCCTTAAAGTACCGCCCCTTCGCCTTCACTTCAATCATATACTTACATAAAGGTCCTCCTGTCTAGTCTTTTGTCTAGCCACCGGCAGTAACTTCAAAAGCTTCATGACAGAATGAGTCGTCATGACATGACCTAAACCCCGATTTTTTTTAATTTTCAAGCATAGCATCTCTTCTTATTAGTTCTAACAACGTAAAAGGACCAAGGCATAACCTCAAGGCTAATCTGCAACTGCAAGCAATGGCAGCTGCAACCGAAAACCGATTTGATTGAATAGTGTGTACAAGGACATGGCCCATAAATCCCAATTCCTAAAACCCATCTATAGTAGGAGTTGCGTTGATGGCTTTGCCAAAATGGAACTGTTCAAAACAGTCATGCTATCTTGCTAACTTCCTACGCTTAAAGCTTGACGTTTTTCATCTGTGCGACATTGCGGATTGATTTCGGCATATTTATGAACTGAGAAGCTTTTCCGAAACGCACAGAAACTTTTACCAGCTTAATTTTATAAGATATGAAACACTGCTGCATCCTCTCAAAAAGCTATCAGGAAGATTGAGGACCGAGGATAAGGCTATTTGGGGCAATGTGAAACTTGCCAGTTGCAAGTAGTGGGCTGGAACACCTCATTCAATTTACCATGCAAAAGGTTTGAGAGAACTTCAAGGGAAAACTCCCAATGCTGCACTGGTATATTGCATTTGTAACTCACATAGACTTGCCCTGCTAATACATCTTGTCGGCTTGAGTCAGAAGATTCTTGTCAGCTGACAGGGAAAAGCTCTTGAGAGTGAATCTTCTTTGAAGTTGATAGCCACAAAAGCAATTCATATCGCATAAGCTGTTCATCCCGTATTACATTTGAACGTACAAAATTTGCCACAAGAGACTTGTTATTTTTAGAAGCCAAACTGTGCTAGTTGTAGTGCTCAAACGAGATTTGCGAAAATTCGCGACAGCAGTTCAGTCTCTGTGATTCTCACAAAAGTTCGCATGCCTAATGTGAATTTACTATTTTAATAGTGCGATGTTTTGGTAATCCCAAAACGGTGAGTCAGGTGTCACATTTTGTTCGCCTTTAGACAGAAAGGTTGGTGACAGCAAGAGGTTCAGATACTGCAAGAGCTAAAATAATTGTTGTGTCAAAAATTGCGAGGTGTGAGCTTTACTATAACTGTAGAAGCTCCGCCCTTAAGGAAGCAAGCAGTCGAGTTTATTATTCGCAGGGTCGGTGTAGCTGTAAATCTCCTTGACATCACATTAGATAATTGATAGGACAGGAAAAATATGTCTCACCAAACTGGGATTCAAGGTAAGCTCGACAGTACTTTTCAGCATAGTGCTTTCGGTTTCGATGCAAATGGATATCAAATTGTCCATTGCAACTTCTAAAACCTGAATATTAACAATTCTTCCCATTCGTTGCATGAAAATGTTAAGTTTGTTAATCTAAAACTAAATGTCTTTCTTGCAGCCAACGAAGAGCTGCGGAACTTTTTTGGCACGTGTCGGGACGGCAGGACGCGGTTAATTAAAGTTAGACATTGAAAATGGTGAGTGGTTTCTACAATGTCTGGCGCTGATCTCTTCTATACTTGTCTTGCACAGCTTAAGATAGTATTCAAGATGACCAAAGGTTCATGATTGGTGCTAAATTGCAATTATGTTGGATTTTACAGAAGAGCTGTGCTTGGCAGAGCATGCAGGGCCAAATTCTGGCTCTTGGGAAAAAGATTATGACATGATTCATCCATTGCTGGAAGAAGGGCAACCATGTTACATACTATTCCGGTGAGTTCGTATCACGTCTTTATAAAGTATAGCCACTAGGTTTCGAACTTTGGGGTCCTATGAATGTTTGATGCGCTTCGAGTCAAGCCTTTAGAAGTGTACGACTATGAGGCTAAAAGAATTTCATGGGATGAAATTGCGATTGCATAATTGCAGGTTGGAATCTAGAACTAACTCTGGCTACGAATGGTTACTGTTCACATGGTCTCCTGAACATGGACCTGTACGTCAAAAAATGTTGTATGCATCGACAAAAGCTACCCTGAAGCAGGAATTTGGGGCTGGACAAATCAAAGAAGAAGTATTTGCAACTGCTATGGTAAAGATTCCTTACGGTTCTTGATGCTATAGACATACCATGCACATATGGTGGGCATAAGGCATCTGGTAGTGACGTGGTTGGATCCTTTCAGGATGAAGCCACTTGGCAAGGATACTTGAAGATAAAGAAAAACAGAGACGCACCTGTTCCGTTAACTATGGCAGAAGCTGAGTTGGCAGAGCTGAAAAAGGCGGACGTGAATACAGACATAGGAATCCATACTAGGCATCAAACTCTTCAAGGAGTCATGTTCCCCATAGCTTCTGACGCGTTCAATGCCCTGGACAAATTTAAAACCAGGAGGCTAAATTATGTTCAGCTTAAAAATTAGTAAGAAATTGATAGCAAAGCAATATTGTATGGACTAACCACAATATTTGGAGCGATTAGCTTATGGACAACGGGATTATGTTCTTTTGCCTAGATCTTGAAGCGGAAATGATAGAACTGGCTGGAACGACGGATACGACGGTGGATGATCTGCACAAGAGGGTACCAGAAACAAGCGCACGATATCATTTATTTAACTTTGGTCACACGCACGAAGGGGATTTCGTAGAGAGTATAGGTAGGACAAAATTAAGTTCTTGAGCTATCCCAAGTTGTACGCAATTTTATTGGCTTTAAACTAAACCTTTTCTGTTATGTTTTGCCACAGTGTTTATCTATTCCATGCCTGGATACAATTGCTCGATTAAAGAACGGATGTTGTACTCCAGCTGCAAAGGTCCATTGATATCAGCAATGGAACAGCAACTAGGCTTGGTAATGGACAAGAAGGTGAGTCTGCCTTTCTGCTGTAAAGCGTCTAAATGTTGTAATAAAATCTGCTAAGTTTACATGGTTTGATCAAATATTTTTGAGTCGTAGATTGAAATTGATGATGGCAAAGAACTCACCGAGGCATTCTTGCGAGAAGAAATACATCCAACCACTAGTCTACACCGCCCTAAGTTTGCCAAACCCAAGGGTCCACCCAATCGAGGAGCGAAGCGTTTGACCAAAGCAGGAGATGGGGAATAGTCTTTCCTAAGCAGTCAACATTGCATGTAGCGTTTTTACAATTTTGGAAATTTTACCACTAGGATTCGGGGCTACAAGACAAAGCTTCTTTTGACTTAGTGCTTACCATCTGAACCATCCAACAAAACTTGTAGTATTATCAGCTAGAGCTGAAACATACCATGCCAATAGTACAGTTTCCAAACTACAGATTTACAATCCGTAGATCCAGCAACGAACCCGCAGATCCATTACTCTCAATTTTTTAAACGGCCTAATTTTTATAACTTCTAGGTGGCAAATGCAGGCGTACTGTGTACAACTCCAGCATCTAAAAGAGACGCTCATTGTAGATGATACTTAAGTGGTATTTATTATTACTGAAACGAATGATAGTTTTATAAGACTACTGAACAGTTTAAGATTCATTAAAGCCATTTTAGGTAGCAAACCATGACTTGTTCTTTCAATCTGTTTTTTCTCAGAATCGATCTGTCACAACTCATTTGCTGGAAGCAGCTTCCTGTTGGCGCCAAGATCTTGCTTGTTAGCTAGGGACAAATGCTTCCCCAGCCGATCATCTCCAGCTCTACCGAACTGAGAAAAGGCACCATTCGTGCTACCCAAGTATTTCTAACATTTGCTACAACATTTATACCACTGTTAACTTGCTGTAGTTTTAGCATTCTGTTGATCAGCATGAATATTGGCGGAGCTATGAGTTTGACTAGATCCAGCTTGGCTAGTGCTGTTTGTATCCGTGGTGGGACTTCGTTCCATTTTGCAGTTCTTCAAGAGTTTTGACCTTGCCCTCTAAAGCCTTTGGTATCAGAGGGAGCAATTCTTCCACCAGTTCACCCTTTTCTGCACTTTCCTTGAGCCGGTACAAATTGCTTCCTTTAACGTTGGCCAACGAAAGATCGTCATTGGCGAGGAACGTCTCGTGAAACTCCACAAATTCACCAGTTAATTCGGCTTTCCTTAATAGTTTAAAGCTTGAATTTTTCTGTGCGTCATATTCGCCCTTCATTTTGGCTAGAATTTTTCTGTTTTGCTCGTCAGCAATGTCATCCGGTGATACACCAACCAGTTTACACAACACCAAATTTAAAGTTCCTCCAGCCAAACCTAATGATCCTCCTGCAGATTGTAAAAGGATTCTCAATATCAGCATTTTACAGTAGGCAAAAAAGGATTTAAAATTATGAATCCGCAATGCTCAAACTTTAATCGTACCGATTACAGCGCCAGCAACGGTGGGTTTCGGGCCATCAAGCAGTTTAAAACACATGCCCGCTGCAGCACCGCCGCC
This sequence comes from Sminthurides bifidus, assembly GCA_009872375.1. Taxonomy (NCBI): domain Eukaryota; kingdom Metazoa; phylum Arthropoda; class Collembola; order Symphypleona; family Sminthurididae; genus Sminthurides; species Sminthurides bifidus. The sequence goes on from VRMD01000413.1 coordinate 7,594, forward strand.
GACATGTTCCAGAACTCCTGCTTTGCCACGGTAAGCTTGAATAACGGCAGAAGTTAAACTAAAAAAAGTAACGAATAAAAATGCAATCCTGCGTAACACAGCACACTTCAAATGCAGGTTCAAATATCCGGCGATCTTACTTGTACACGACAGTAAATAAGGCCAAACGCCAACCTAGTTTTAATCCACCGTCGCCGAACCCTAACATCATTCGATCTTGTAAGTTCCTCTGAAAAAATTACCAATCACGTTATTGCATGTAACCTCTATCAGAAGTTTTCATTTACGATTGTAAATCAAAAATAATATACCTGCGCAAAACGCGGAGTTTCAAATAATTCATGAGCTGTTGATCTTAAAACGTTTTCCTTAACGAGCCTCATTCGCTGGATCCCACCGTAAAATCCCCCAAGAAGAAAAGCGAGCGCACCCTGCTGTGTGCACGCAGTTATTTTTGGGCTGATCTGACCCACCTCACTGAAAAAATTTTTATTAGTGCTTCGAAACAGATAATTACGAGTGCTACTGTCAAGAAGCTTCTGAAAAACTCACTCTTCTTCAAACAATGCTTTCACACGCTCCCATGGTGTCATTTCTTCCTGGAGCTTCTTCATCTGTTTGTAGTACAAGCTGTCTTCCGAGACACGGACAGCTTCTCCGCGGTTAGTGATAGCCGAATAAACGGGCCCCATAATCTAGAAACAAGATCCGTAGTTGCGAATGAGTCAATTTTAACAGCGCAAAATATAACATTGCAAAATAAAATGCAGAAGCCTGTTACCACTTACGTTCCTATTAGTGTATCGCAGAACAGATCTTTCTCAGCAGCTACTCGTAGTGCACAAAGCATTAATTGACAACTCAAGCATACATAAGGACATAATTAATAGTTTGTTAGCTTGTACCTTGTACTTAACGGCCAATGATATATATACTGTTAATGACCCAAACGGAAACTTTTAGCATTCATGATTTGTGTTACAATCTATCACTACTCCTTGCATTAGCACCAGCATTGTTAAAAAGTTACACCACAAAAAGTGATTAAAAGCTCTGCAAAATGAACTCGAGCAGCTGGACGTCTGGTTATGAAATGAAAGCTTTTCCGAATTTCTAAGACTGTTTCGCCTTTAAATATCTGAATTTTATGCTAGAAAAATAAACTTCTTGATCAAAAAAGAAAATTCGCATGCGGTTTCATAACTCTTCAGGTCGACACTCCTACCCTCCGTTTCCGAGTTCGTCGCGAAGAACAATTTTCAAACTGACTGCTGTCGTCGTCGTCAGCTGAAACTATCTACTAAAAATAATTTGATAAAACATATTAATTTCAATTTTCTTCAAATTATTATTTCAGTAGTTTGTTTATACATTAATTATCACGTTCTACATTGAAGTATCATCCCTGAAGTCAAGCTTTCAAAGTTGTTAATGTCCTTGTTCCGTGAAAGTGTTAAGTTATGCCACTTTATGAAGGAATCGGTTTGATTAATGAAAAATATCCACTGGTATTGGAAATTGGTAGTCGGTACACGAAGTAAGTTATTTAAATCGCAATTCATAACTTGAACGTTGATAACTAGTACATTAATTGGATGTTCAAAACTTCTTAACTGCAACCGAACCATTAAGTCGTAAGGATCATGAAGTCGCTGCCGCTTCATCTCTTAAGCGAAAATTTTGATTTTGCAGGGTTGGCTTTGCTGGTGAAAATGCACCCAGGGCTATCATCCCTTCTCAGGTCGGAAAACGGCTCATTCCAAGTACATTGCGAAATGTCAAGGAACACAAATCAACCCCAGATCTGTACAAACATGATGGTAGATTCCTTGCAATACATCTACTGCAAGTAAGTATTGCCATCACACCTATTGAGCTCCCCTTTCTTTATCATTCATCATTCTTGATTTCTTGTTGATGCTCATACTGGGATTTGATTTATCTGCAGGATTCTACTGGTAACTCCAAAAGATCGAAAAGTTGTGGTCGTGGAAAGCATATTTTGCACGACGGAATGGAGAGAAACCTTGGCCCGAGTATTGTATTTGCATTTTGAGGTGTTGAATGTACTATGGCTGCCTTGTCAGATTGCATCCATTGCAATTACCGGATTTGACACAGCTCTTGTACTGGATGTTGGATACGAAGAAGCTACCATCATTCCTGTGTTTAAGGGCGTGACTATTTTAAATGCTGCAATCAGCTATACTCTAGGAGCGAAAAAATTTGATGAGTAATAAGCGTTCTTTGTAGATCTGGAGGTAAAGTAATTGAATCAATCATGGGAATCTTTAGCAAGGATTGGTCTCATTTTATTCGCAGGTCACTGAAAAAAGTACTTTCTGAAAATTGTCTGAATGCACCGCCAGATCTGGAGCTCCAGTTGACAGATGAAAGATTGGAAGATATTAGAACTCGCAAGTGCGTAGTTGCACCTCAGAAAGACTTCAAACTGAATTCCTTTAGTTATTTGCTAAACGGGAACCAGCGTGTGGAATTCAACGGTGCAGCGAGACACTTGGCTGCGGAAATATGGTTTCAGAACGACGACTTGGATGGCGAGTCACTTCCCATGATGGTGCTAGAAAGTTTAAAACGAGTAAGCCAATCATACTGTAAAAGAAGTATGCAACTTAATGTGCGCGGGCTTTTATTTACTAGTTTGACATTTCTGCTTGAAATGTAATTTTAGTGCCCTTTGGATACCCGAAGGCTACTCGCAAAATCCATTTTACTTGTTGGAGGAACATTGATGATACCTGGTTTCACGAAAAGGTTACTTATTGAACTAGCACAGCTGGAGTCAGCAAAAAATAAGGATCGGATCGAGCCTATAGAATACAGAGCATTTTCTGCTCCTATACATGAGAACTGTATTTCATGGCTGGGTGGAGCTGTTTACGGCGCAACCGAAGCAGTTACAGTTAGAGGAACCTCGAAAGAATTTTTTATGAAGACAGGCTTTATTCCTGATTGGTCGAATCTGAATTGCAATAGCTATCAAGTGTTGATGTCTAACGAGAATAGCCCAACTAGCAGTCCGGCTAAAGGTATTTAATGTATTTTTAACTCTTCAAGATATCCAGGATTCAGTTACTACAATAAATGTAATGTATGTTTGATGCGACCGACTAAAATTTTATTATCACCCGCACTGTCTTGTTACTCAGAAATGTTTTTCGCAATAGGATAATTAGGAAAAAGACAGGTAAAATTATTACTGCACGAGTTGCTAGTTCTTATCTTTTTTTCGCGGGAAGAGTCGTACAATTATTCCGTTTCCGGGAGTTGTGAGAACAGAGAAGGCCCTTTTCACTTCTTCCCTTGTTCTTGTCGATTCTGCTGTGAAAGCTCGAAATATGTATGCCAATACTGCTTTCATCTCCATCATGGCGAACTTTTGACCTGGCAATTTAAATGTTACTGTGTATATCGGCTTATGCAAGAAGAATACTACACTATTGTATGACAAGTATATATGCTGTATTTGATCATTAGCTGTGGTATTGGAACTTTACCTATACAGTTTCTGGGCCCTGCCACAAACGGAAGGTAGCTATAAGGATGCCGCTTCGCAGAATTTTCAGATGTGAATCTTTCCGGGTCAAATTCTTGCGGATTCTCAAAAATCTTTTCGTCTCTTTGGACTAAAGTCAACGGGAAGCTGACTTCACAACCAGCCGGAATAATTGTTCCATCAGCTGCAAGCAAAATCATATAGTGACTTACGAAATATTGGCCTCACTCCAGTTTTTCATCAATATTATGTTCCCCTCACGCAAAATTAATTCCTCTTTCAATTTTCGAAGCAGAAATGGGACTGGTGGATACAACCGTAAGGTCTCTTTGATAACTTGCTCCAAGTATTTCATTTGTGCCACATCATTAGGTGTTATTTCCCTTTCGGAGTCCGACCCAAAAATGCTGTCCAATTCACGATGCAACTTTACCTAATGGAATTTTCCAACATCAGGTTCCGTCATTCGAATTTAGAAAGATACATTCAGAAGTCTTACCTGCACACTTGGACTTGTTGCAATCAACAGCATGGCCCAGGATAGTGTCAATTTTGTTGTATCGTGACCCTATAAATAGCAAGCAGTTGCTTGACACTGTGATTTCACCATCTCAATTGCAATACACGCTATCGTCCAAAATGAGGGGAAACATTTGAAACAGCTACTAACACCAAACATGAATGTATCTACGTGTTGTGCAATATCTTCATCTGACAAGGCATTCAGTGGATCATCTTGCGCATCCAGTAGTGTATCTAGCAGGGCCAAGCGTCGGTGTTTGCGCAAATAGACGTTGTCATCTTCCACAGACTCCTTACTCGTCGTCTTTCCTGCCAAGTCCAGTCGTGCCAGTTTTCGAGCCTCTCTTCGCTTTTCAATTACCTGCAAAAAAATTTAGGAAATTAGGTTTTATTTGGACTTGTCATTTAAGAGATAGAGTGGAAGATGAGGCGAGTGCCAAAGAAATCAATGCAAAAGCTTGTAGACTCCTTTCTATTTTACACCCACGTCCAATGTGAAGTTTCGAATGGTTTCAATGAGTTTCTCTTGCTCCTTCCCCGCTTTCGTATGTCTCCATATAATGTCGGAGCGAAGCCATGGTCTGAATGTTCGATATGCTATCAAATCTAAAATCCTGTAAGAGATAGAAAATTTGGAACCAACCTAATTTCGTGTCAAATGCAATATAGAGTTTTGGAATAGTTTCGAAAACAGTTCCAGTAGAATTTTGTACATGAACTTAATAAAAAGTGGTACCGTTCTATGGCCACTAAGTAAGGGGACTCCTGGTCCCCGTCAATTTTGGCTTCTGTACCCATTGCTGTGCCTATGTTATATTGGATTTTTTTCTTCGATTAGCGTGGTCAATCTACCTTCCTAACTACCAATTATATTATAATCAATCTTCAAAGTATCTTTAATCATACCGCAAATGACATGCAAAGTGAATTTCCCTATGTAAGGCACTATATCTCGACTTTGGCCATCTCGAAAGTCTGTTCGTAAAACATTGATGAGGATCTTGCAATGCGTGTTAGTGGTACAGAGGAAGTTGTTCAAGATTGAGAAATGAAATCCGGGGTTGATTAGTTTCCGATCCCGATTGTGCTTATTGACTGAATTAGAATTAGAAATCAACAACTAAGTTCTGGCTTCATTCGGTGCATGATACGCAAATGCGAAAATTTTTACTCCCAATACTCTCGGCTATGCTATCTCGTAACATCTTACCGTCTTTAACAGTTACTAGGCCGCCTTTCAGCCATGCGTCCAAGGCAAAATACAGGTCTCCTTTGTGGACATGGACCGTGGATGAGACAACTTTCTGAAATGCACAGAATGACTGAAGTTTACAATTCTCTCCAACAATGAGGCAGAATGCAAACCGATAAGATGATGACGCAATGTAGATTGTCAAAAAGAAAACAAACCTCCACATCCTCCGGCTCAGTGATAAAGAAAACATTGAGATGAAAGATCTTTAACCGAAAGCGACGCCCGAATTGGGCTCGAAGACGGTCAAGTACATCTAAGATCTCTGAAATCCAAGAGTCGCCTTGAATATTGCGTTTTAATTACAAAGTAGTACCCTTCGACTACCTGAGTCTCCGTCCTTACGTATCAATTAAAAGTGGTTCATATATCTCCACCTGTTTACCTTGGGTCGGACAGAGCATTACGTAACCACTGCCGATAATGGGAAACTCTCGGGGTCCAGGAAATCTTTGTCGGGTCAAGTTCACCTTCATCCGGAATTCCGAGTTGTTGGTCCACCAGCAAGCTAACGCTGCAAGCGTAGCTACCGCAACGAATAGTAGAATCATGGCGTCACTCTTTTATTGACTCCCTCAAAGGTATACGCGTACAAAGCCACAGCCTGGTCAAAAATTACTGCTGCACGTTGTAACACAGCGAAGTAACAACAACAGCCAAGTGTTCAAGCATCTGACCAATAAACTGGTCCGGCGTAGCGCCTGATAAAGAATGATCAAACGTTTCCCTGCCAGAGCCGATGTTATTCTGGAGCTAGAGTAAAGAGCAGGGGTTTATAGTTCGAACGATTGCAAATAAATTAGTTCTACGAAGTATAAATAATGTAGCTCATACCTACCTGCCTCCTCCTATCTCTCACCGTTTAAATCAAATATCTTTGTCGTGCAACGTACACTAGATACGTGGATACACCTGAATAGATGATGGTAGAGGATAGCTATCCAGGGAACAACAAGTTTTCAGTTTCAGGCTAAAAGCTCTGAAGGTCAACTGCTCCAATCCCATTTTTGCACTCAACTTCACACATCTAGCGTGACTCGGCGAAGTTTTATTTGCTAGATGCACTTTTTTTAGCAGCACAGGTTTTTTAACTGTCTGCAGCTAACACGATAACGATCGCCTTTTGATGTCCTACGAAAAGAGCCCAGTTCGCTGTCAGAGCACACGTGTTACCTAATTTCTTAAGTTTTTCAAGCTTTTTTTCTAACAATGTGTAAAAGCGGACTTTTATCCCGCCCAATTCCCTACGATGGCTCTGACAGCTTACCGTCTTTAACAGTTAACAAGCCGCCTTTCAGCCATGCGGCTATCGCGAAATACAGGCCTCCATTATGCAACATGGACGTTGGATGTAACAACTTTCTGAAATGCCCAGAATCGCTGCCTTATTAAAAACTGTCCCAAGGAAGGAAAGCATGCAAAGATTATAACCCAGTGCAGATTGTTAAATAGGAAAAAATACCTTGACATCCTCGGGCTCAGCAAGAAAGAACAGATTGTGATGAAAAATCTTTAACCGAAATCGACGCCCGAGTTGATCTCGAAGACGTTCAACCACATCTATGATATCTGAAATACAAGAATATCCTGAAATTTTGTTTTGCTATTAGCAAGCACCATTCTTTTACGTCTCGAAACTCCATACACTCCACGCTGAGAGCAAATTAGCTCAGTTATGATGTGTTCACTGCTCCAGTTTGTTAATTACCTCGTGTCGGACACAACAGTACGTAACCGCTACCAATAATGGGAAACTCTCTAGGCCCGGGGAATCGTTCACGCGCCAAGCTCACCTGCTTCCGGAATTCTGTGTTGGGAGTCCACCAGTAAAATAAGGCTAAGCGTCGCTACAATAAGTAATACGAGTAACATCATGATGATTCACCTACTTTCCTTTCCTCTGACTGCTGCTACAGCTTAGCCTGAAATTACTATTTGATTTCGTCGTATCTGAGGGAACTGATGAGACGGTGGTAGACTGGAGCTGATGTGATTCTGAAGCCAGAGTGATGAGCAGGGGCTTGCTGTTGAAATGATTTTAATTAAAATTATTCGATGTGGTACGCTCTATCTCAAACCTATCTGCCGGAGCCTCCTCCTCTTTCTCTGCATGTAACGTACGCTGCACTAGATATTCCTGAACAGATTATGTGAAAGGATAATTGTCCAGTGCAAAACAAGTTTCAAGTTAAAAGTTCCGAAGGACAACAACTACCATGGTTACACCCAACTCTTTTTTACAACCGATCGCGTTTTTTGACTCACTGCATCTGGCTGAAGTCCGTTTGCACATGTTATGGGCGTAAACGAGCTAGTTTTGATGTCCAACGAGTATAGCCCGATCATCAGCCCGCCATAGGTATTTAAGGTGCGACCGATACGCTCAGAACCTTGCAAGCAAATTTGACGAGATGGGTGTAACTTCCTCATCGACTAAAATTGTCTCTTTGAGTCCGTCGCAAATTTGGAACTCACAGCTGTTGCTCGCTACTCAACCCAGTTTATTAGGAACAGGCATTGAAGGCGAAATTATCTGTACGCTCTGTGGAACCAAGGAAAGCGTTCCCTTCAAATGCCCGGCTCTTCTTCTGCGGAATCCAGCGGGTTTTGAAATGATGAAGAAAGATGTTTTCATAAACATTTTAACAATTTAGCTTTCGATGAGATTTAGGTTGGTGAGTCATGAACGTCTCTATGGCTTTATCCATAATCATATTTGGGTTGAGTTAATGTCTTAACGAATTCAATAGCAACACATCCACACCGTGACCATAATGTCGAGGAAAATGCTTTGACGTGAGGCGGAAACTACGCGCGCTTGACTGAATCATATCGTGAAACATTTTAAGCAATTAAAATAGTCCTCCGTTAATAAATTCCGGAAATTCTGCAAGGCATTATGACAAAATTGATTTCTCCTAAAATCGTCCTTCATTACTCAAGTTTATGACTTCATTGAACTTCTTCATGGACCACAGATTACAAATCTCATTGCAGCCTGACAAGCTTAGCATAATAATTTAAGTAAACAGCAAATAATAAAGCTAATGGTTATCTAGATGATTCTACCCGGTACTGAGACTAAAGAAACAATACTAATTAAGCTAAATTTCAATCAAAAGGGTTTAAAACGTATCAAAGCTGGATTGAGCATTCAATGCCTAAATGTTGTTCAGTTCAGCTTGCCAATTCTTTTGTTTAGCTTGTCGACAACTTTTGAATGTGCAAAAGCAGTGACATTTCGTTTTGCCGATGTCCGTATAAAATGCCACTTGGAAATTTCTCCGAATTTACGTGTCAAAACTTCTTCCAAAAACCTCTGCGAGTCGTCCCCCAGTGCAGGGCCGTTGATTTTGGTGAATAAAGTGTCAAGAAATGACTTATTCCCGAGGCATTCCCTTCCTCTAAAAATGTTATTAGCAATGGACCCATTGCCTTCTATGATTGCCTCGCAATAACTTCGCATGCAGGCAGAGGCGAGCAAATGCGCAATATTAGGGAAATTCGTTTGCTTGTCCAGCAGACCCATGTAAAAATTAACTTCTTCATCCCAAGTTTGAGATACATTAGCGGATCTCAAGTAACGTAGGAATTCACGGTATTCGGAACAAATCGATTCCCAACTGCTCTCCCAGTCCAGAGTCCTCTTAAATGTTTGGTAAATGTAAGACAATTCTTCCGGAGGTTCATCAGAATGGAACAGTTGAACTTTTGACATGTCAAATATGGGCGGTAACAGCGACAACATCGGACGAGGGAACGAAACAGAAGTGTACGCATGAAGTTGCTGCTGAAATCTTATCTTCAATGATGAGTGAAAAGCAGTGGCGGCTTCAATGAAGTTTTTCCTCTCATCTTCGACACAAACGAAAAAACTGTTTTCAGAACCGTAATCTGTAGTACGACCTGAATGCGGTACTGAAGCTATGTTGAGTACTGTTTCTCCTCGAAAACTGCCCGAAAAAGCTATCTCGTTGATACAATTGTTCAAGTTGACGAGGTAAGTACTCGCTCCCCATGCACCTCGTGGACCGTTCAGAGTCTCAATTATAGACTCAAATGTTTTGAGAAGTGCTTCAAATTCACGGTGAATAAGCCATGGTAGGGACTGACTCTTCTGGAGAACCTTAGAACTGATGCCGATGATTTTATAGAAGTCCAACAAGAAGGTGAGCCGAAGAACGAATGCTGTAGTTCGAATGCTCATCAAACTTTCATCTCCCCGCGATAGAGCAACCAAAGCGTTGAAGTTACCCAAAAATGAATCCAGGAAGTTATACAGATGTGCGCTGAACCTAGTGTTCGACCAGGTCTTCAAAGTTTTTGGAGTTGCCGTTTTCTTTAAGACTTTCTTTCCGGACGTAAGATCCTCGACAATGTCGTAAGCCAAGATCTCCTGAGCCACTTCTTCCATTTCTGCCGCCTTTTTCCCCCATTTGTATCTTCTCGAAGTCTCTGAAATTGTTTTCACCGTGGTCTTAATCCAAGTGACAGACATCGTGTCTGGATTGCCGTGTTGTCCTCTTGAATCGGATGCGGCGAGTTCTGTAGATTAAGTACATAATTTACTTTTAGTTGTGTTTCTATCAGCCTGTATACAGCAGACGTATACGAGAAGCCCACCTAGGAGATGGGCCGCATCCCAGGAAAAAGTACAGAAACTTTCATGCTCCTCCGTAAATCCAAGGTTCTTGCAGAAATGCTTGAATACCTTTAACTGATGGTATTGACCATCAGCTGCAGCTGCTACGAGCCTGAAAATGATTAAAGCAGCTACATTACATTCCATGGTTTGAAGAACGTGACAGAGACAAATTTTACTGAATCTAACTTACTGAGTTGGATTGCAGAATTGAGACACAGATTTTATAAAGAGAGAAGCTAGTCCTTGTCCGTCGGTATTTATTCCAACTAGTTGAGCGTCGCAAAAGAAATACTCCAGTCTTCCTTTGTAGGGAACAAAAAGTCCCACAATCTGAAAAGATTTACTTCCAAGTGTAAATTTATCTACTGCTGCTGCGATTGGACGCAATTTCCCGGTGGACTCCAACGGCGTTGCTAAGATGAATTTCAGGCGATCTCTGAGAGCAGCTGCACAGATTCCCGGGAACCAAGACATCACATGTATACTGTGGTTGATATCGCCAGGACTAAGTCCTTTGTTGAAATCCAATTGAATCTCGGCTTCCAGAGAAGCGAAAGAATCAGAACGCTTCAGAACTCTGTAGGCATTATTTGCTACAACCATTCCAGCTCGAAAATTTTCGAGTCGTTTTGAAGCTCCTTCGTCGTCTTGCAGTTTCAGTTGATGTGTTCGCAAAGTTAAATGGGTTTCCAGTCTCTGCTTCAAATTCAAGAAAGCCTTGGATTTGAACAAGCTACTTTCTTTTACATCAAAAACCCCACATTTCGACGCAGGACTGTGGCAAAGTGTACAAATCACTCTGTCGTCAATTTGTTTGAACACAGGGAAGAATTGCAGAATTTCCACTAAAGTTTTGCACCTCTTCACTGAATCAGGTGGGATTTCGTTTTTAGGTCCCGAATGTTCCTTCTGCAGATGCTTCTTCAGCCTATACTTAAGCTCGTAGAATCGTTGGTTGAAGAGTATGTCGTTAGAATTTTTTGCAGTGACACAAAATTTCTTGCCCCTTGACTTGCACAGCTTACATCTCAGATGGCCGTCCACTTCTTCGAAAATACGTACATGCATAACAATTTCTTCTTTCGTCTTGAGGGCAGAAAGTATGTCGATGTAATCATACTCAGAATACAGGTCCGCCTGGGGGCACGTCTTCTCAGATGCTGGCAACTGACGAATCTCATACGGGCTCGATTGTGTATTCTCGCCCGATTCGGCAATTTTATGATTGTTTTCTGATTGTCCTTTATGGCTGCCATGATCCTGCGAGGTATCGGAGTCATTTTCAAACCAACGCTTTTCCAGGATGGACTCTTTTTCGCATGGCCAATTCAGTAGCACCCTTCGAATCTTTGCTCGGTAGTCATCGAGGGTGAAGCAATCTTCAGGCACCTTCCCTGTTAAGTGGCATTCCAGCTGCAGTAAACAATAGGTACCGCAGTTGTAGCCTGCGATTCCAAAAAAAAAGTTATAACCAACCAGTAGACCCCAATCAAATTAAAACAATTTTCTGCTGAGCACCATATTTTCTACTCTACTATCTATACCATCATTGTAGCAAAGGCTTCCGGATCTGTACATAACTTGCCATTGACAATCATCACCCTCATATAATTTTGTCTTGAAGTTCTTCACGAAAAAGTCGACTCCCTTTCGAAGATCTTTCTCGGGCTCCAGCGGTCCGTACGTATCGAAAACAAGAACAGTCTTGGCTCTGAAAGTCCGACAATTTGAATAACTTGTTTACCAACACAGTATCAGGAAATGAAGTACAATGTTTTTTAGGGATAGCGCAGGTCGTAAACTGTTGATAAGAATAATCGTTGATATACCTTGGGAAGATTTTGCACAGTATCCAATGTTTACCGTTACAAAGAAACAATATATGAAGTTCGCTTCGTTCGACATGCTTGACGACATTGTTGTCAAAGAACCATTCCCCTGTCCATGGCTGTTTCCGGCACAAATAAAATGGCACCAAACACGATGTCTTCCAAGAATGCTTCTCCAGTAAAATTGTTGCGAAATTCCACATTATGTTGTCTGTTAACCATCCTTTTCCTTTCAAAGCACAACGGTCGTCTTCTGTAAGGTCAAACATTTTTAACTTAATTACCTTAACACTTGCCTCAAGTTGGAAAAATATCCTATAATCAAGTTTCTAACACTTGTAGAAGAGCAGTAATAGTAGCATTTGAGGCGTTGTCTCACTTTTGCATTCTTCATTATGGCCATTCCGCGGATTGGCGAAAGGTTCATGGTTTCACGATCCATTGTCTCCAATGGAATGTGAAATCTGACACCTCCAGTATCTTGCGATATTTTCTTACGAGCAGAATACGCCTTTCATACCTGTAGGTATGGCTTGGATTCAGTCTTGCACTTGAGCTGTAAGGAGAAGTAGTCCAGGATGAATTATAAGATGTGGCGTGTTTATTTTACCGTAATGAAAGTCCTAATTGGACTTCAAGTGCTTTATGGTGCATCCAAAGCATCTAGTGTTCCAGCGATTCTGTCCGATCCAACTGAATTTCGTGAGGTAAAACTTTATTTCAACATAATTTGGTCATTATTCAGCTCATCAAGTGTATGGAAGTTTTTATAAACGCCTTTTACCTTACTTGAATTTCATGCAATTCGAGATTATGTTCAGAATCGTTTGTAATTTTTTTCAGGTGGAAGATCGAATCCTTTTCGAAGGATACTCAGATCTCATTTTCACTATCAACCTGACAGGAATTCTGAACAAGGAATGTGGAGAAAACTGGAGTAATCTTGTCTGCTGGAAGGATGTTCTACCCGTGAAACACACATACGATGTGCAGGTTAACCTTGTTCCGCTTGAATCAAAGTTATCTCGTCGGAAACGGGAAGTCGTCAGTCTTGGAGTTGGCATCGGTGTTGGGGCCGTACTTGGTTGGATGGGCTACGATCTCTTCTCTTCTGACAAGGAGATCCGTGAGAAATTTGAAAAGGTACATATTTTTTGCTTGGATCAGTCAAGAGTGTGGGAAAGGATCGTAGTGGTAGCGTTCCAAGATTTGTTGAAGTTGTATTCATCAGATTATGCCTTGTATGCTTCTGAAGGTCAAGGAGGTCCTGGAAGAGCATCACCAGAAGTTTCTATTAATGGAAGAGTCAATCACGGATGTAACGAGTAACTTCAATAAGATGGAAGCTGCTGCCGCTGACCTCTTAGGCAACCTGACGACTAATCGTGAAGCCATAAGGTGGATTAGCGATGCATTACTGGAACACAAGAAGGAAGACCTCCTTTATAAAAGCCAAATGGCTTGCCAAAGCCACAGGATCCCCACGGAACTGATCCCTGTCTCAACGTTCCAAGATAAGTTAATTAACTTAGCGCAGCAATTGGTGGAAAACGATATTGTCCTTGCCATTCCTCTGGAGCGTTTCTCCGAGTATTTCTTGCTTCCGTTAGCAAATTGTGTGATTAGTCCAAAGAACTTCATCGTGGCTGTTAATGTTCCTATTGTCAGAAAGCATAGAACGTGGAAACTCTATACGTTGGATCACCATCGGTTTTCATACAACAATCATACATGTATGATTGATTCGGATATCAATCTAATCGCAAGATATGAGAACAGGTTCGTACCTCTTAGAAGTAAGAATGCCGTAGAGTGCTTGTCAAAAGATCGGCTGTGTCTGGTACCAGAAGTGTATGATGAAGGTTCCGAGTCTCTGAAGTGTATCAGGGGCATTTTTAGTGCAGCACCCTTGGGTATCTTGGTAAATTCCTGCAAATTTCAATGCCAGCAGAGCTCAGATGTCATTGTTTATCCGTTAGAAGGGAATACGATGGCAATGGTTAACGTGAAGACCTTAGAAGTTAATTGTTCAGGTGATACACAAACTTTTAACTTGAGTGAAATTGGAAACTTACGTTGGGATAGGGGCTGCAACTGCTCGGCGTTGGTTAACGGCCATCTCAAGGTTGATAAGCCTTTGGTATGTTCTGATGACCTCATTAATGGCTCTAGGCTGTTTAATGCTATCCCAACTTTATGGTCAAACATTTCTGAGTGGAACGCAAAACTTGACCACATTTTCACCGATTATCACGCTGTTTTCAATCCAAACTGGCCTCAGGAAGTCAAAATTTTGAACATGACACTGGCGGATTCAAATATAGGAGAAATAGGGACGAGTTCATGGTTCGATATTCACACGACTTGGTTGTCAGGAGTTACTTTCATCGTTATGATTGTAGCTATAGGAGTCTTTTACATTGTGAAACGAATTTTGTGTTTTTAAAATTTGAGACAGATTGATTGCGTACTCTTGGAAGAATATGCCTCTGAACACCAAGCTTTTGGACATTTCGTCTTTTTAAAAACTTAATATTACGCTATGCTAATAATTAGGTAAGCTGGAAAACATTGTTCCTCATGCACAATGTGAGTGGCTTTAGCCTGCTCTACACTTAATAAGAATAATTTACCTTGTTTCCATATCTATCTATTAAGAATAAATGTCTAATTAGGTCCCTGGCGTGATGCGTTTTTTATTACCATGATTTCCTCAACACTGTAATCAGGCATGAGTAAGTTTTGCTGTGCAGCATCGTAGAACGCCTGATCTGTATGAATGAAAAGCCGAAGCATCTGCCAAAAATTTGCCTGTAGCCAGCGTCGTCGCTAACTTCAAAAAATGTAAATAGCCATCTCGTTGTTTTTTCTTGCAAGCTTCTGATGGAACGGGTGCGACCGACGGCCCGCATTGCACTTTTATTCAGCAATATTTTTCGCGTTAGGGTACAGTTAAATAAAATTCCAGTAAGCATTAGCACTTATCGCCGTTCCGAGGGAAGAGTCGTACAAGTATTCCATTTCCGGGAGTTGTAAGGAGACAAAAATCTCTATTCACCTCCTTTCTAGTTCTTGTCGACTCTATCGTAAATGCTCTCACAATATATGCCAGTGCTACTTTCATCTCCATCATGGCAAACCTTTGGCCTGTAAGTTGAAATTAATGCTGTATTAGCTTCATAAGTAAGTGAAAAAGGATTACTCAGCTCCTGTCGTCATTACTTGCAGTACAAGCAAAGACTGTTTTTGTTAGATTCTGCTTTTACCGATACAATTTCTAGGCCCGGCCGCAAACGGGAAATAGCTATAAGGATGTCGTTTTACAGAATTTTCAGGTGTGAATCTTTCTGGATCAAATTCTTGCGGATCCGGGAAGAACTTGCTGTCCCTATGGATTAAATGCAAAGGGAAGCTTACTTCGCAACCAGGTGGAATGACTGTTCCATCAGCTGCAAAAGCAACGTAAGATGTTAAGACCTCAGCTTCATGCAATCCAGCTGTGAGACTTGACTTCTTATCTTCAATTTAACCTATTTTTCAAATGGGTTCACGTCTACCTCACCTAGTGTCAATTCTTCTTGCAATTTCCGGAGCAGAAATGAGACTGGAGGATACAACCGTAAGGTCTCTTTGATCACTTGCTCCAAATATTTCATTTGTGCCACATCGTCGGGCATTATTTCCCTTTCCAAGTCTGACTGGAAAATGGTGTCAAGTTCACCGTGCAGCTTTTCCTGATAACAGTGAACAATATCAGTGAATTTGCAGCTCCTTGAGCTGCCAACTACCGACATTCTACAAGTCTTACCTGCACACTGGGGCTTGTTGCAATCAAAAGTAGCGCCCAACATATTGTCACTTTCGTTGTGTCATGACCCTATAAAAACAGTACGGTGTTGAATTTTGTTCGACCTCTGGTGTCACCATCACACCACAACTTGCTCAGTTACAGCAAGGTCAATTAAGATCGGCAAAAGAATTTTAAACGTTTTCTACCGCAAGCATGAAGGTGTCAATGTGTTGCGCAATATCTTCATCAGTCATAATCTTAAGTTCATTATCTTGTACGTCCAGCAACGTGTCTAAAAGAGCTAAACGTCGGTTTTTCCAGAAATAAACGTTATCATCTCGTTCTGCCTCTTCCCTTTTCGTCTTTCCCTCTGAGTCCAACCGTGCCAATTTTCGAGCTTCTCTTCGCTCGCCAACTACCTATATGAAACATGGGAAACAGATTTCAATTTCCAACATTCATTTTGGATTTCAAGTGGTGAGATGGTTAGACACGAGACAAATGACAAGCAAATCTTGTGGAAATTTTCGTAAACTTGAGGGTCACTTTTACATACATCCATCGTAAACTTCCGCATGATTTTGATTAACTCTATTTGCTCTTTCCCTTCTTTCGTATTCCTCCAAATAATGGCAGGGCGAAGCCAAGGCCTGAATGTTCTATATGATATTAGATCTAGAAGCCTGCAAGAAAACCAATTGTGTTTGATTAAGAATGTCTTAGTAACTTGGAAACCATTCCAGTAGGATTTTAATGGATTACCGTTCAATGGCCTTCAAGTAGGGGGACTCCTCATCACGATCCATGGTAGGTTCCGTACCCATTGCAGTTGCTGCGACAAATAACTTTTTGCGATATTATGCATGGACATATTCAATATTCTCAAGGTAAAAAATAACTTTTATACCGCAGAGAGCATCCAAAGCAAATCTCCCTATGTAAGGCGCAATGTCGCAGCTTTGACCATCTCGGAAGTCTCGTCGTAAAACGTTGATGAGGATCCTACAATGCGTGTTGATGGTAGAGAGGAAGTTGTTCAAGATTGAGAAATGAAAGCCAGGGGTGATGAGTTTTCTATCCCGACTGTGCTTATTGGCTGAATTGGCAAGAAGGCAAAAGTCAAATGTTACATTCAGAAACGTTTTAGCATGCATCTGTAAATATAGCGGCGAAATAGCTTATGGCATACACAAGTTTAATTCTACACCGAAATCCTTACCGTCTTTAACAGTTACTAGTCCGCCTTTTAACCATGCCTCTAGGGCAAAGTACATATCTCCTTTATGCACATGGACCGTGGATGCGGCAACTTTCTGGAATGCAACGAATCACTGCCGTCTTATAACCTGTTGCTTGTCTCGGGCAATTGCTCTAAATCTAGAGAAAGCTAAGGCACAGTGCAGATACTTGATAATAGATGCTTACCTCCACATCATCCGGTTCAGTGATAAAGAAAATGTCGAGATGAAAAATCCTTAGTCGAAATCGATGTCCGAATTCGTTCCACAAACGGTCAAGCACATCTAAGATCTCTGTAAATAATTAATGATTTGTAGAAATTTTGATTATGTCTTAATAGGACAGCATTCGCCGGCCCCATGATTCGCTGTGCTCACTCTTGTGCAAGAGATTCGGTAATGACATCTTCAGGTTACTAGAGTTACCTCGGGTCGGACAGACGAATACATAACCACTGCCAATAACGGGAAATTCCCTGGGTCCAGGAAATCTTTGTCGCGCCAAGTTCACCTTCTTCCGGAATTCTGTGTTGGCAGTCCACCAGTAAGCTAACGCTGCAAGCGTAGCTACCGCAACTAATAGTATAATCATGACGTCGCCCTAATATTGTTTCCCTTTCAAAGGTCTCTACGCCACAAGTCTTGTCGTTGGCACACCAGCAAAACAGCCAAGTGTACAAGCATCTGAAGGATACTTGACCAACGTCTTTCTTGACGCTTACTGACCAATTTTTAGGCCATTGGAGTTGACGTTATTCTGAAAGGCGGAGTGCAGAGCAGGGGTTTATATTTGCGAAATTGCAGGAATACAGCATGAAGTATATTCTAATCCCGACAAAACAAAACTGATAAAGCCCCCTCCTGTCTAGCCCCAACCAAGTGTCGCTATCTTGCAATGTGCACTGTATAGACCTGGTTGTGAGCAGATTATGTCAATGAATGAATTTCTGTCCAGTGCAAAACAGGTTTAGCTGCAGGTTCAGGTTAAAAGCGCCGAAGGCCAACTACTCCAATCCCATTTTTGCACTCAACTCTTGACATGTAGCGTGACATGTTGGATGCTGGATGCAGTTTTTTTATTAAAAGGAGACTTTTGACTGACCGCACCTGACTAAAGTCCAACTTCAAATGCTGCGATCGTTGTGAGCCTAGTTGCTCTTTACTATTCTATAAACAGAACATAAACGCAAGCGAACAGTATAGAGAAGTCGACAGAGTTTATTGACGCAATAATGTAGCTTTTGATACAAGATTTGAGCTTCCGGCACAAAAGCCACAGCTCGTTTGAAAGCAACGACCAACTGTCAATTTCAATACTTGCTTTTCGAGCGTATTCAGCCACAGGATCGTAAGTTATCCTAAAAGTACGATTATCTTTTTTTCAGTAAAAAAATACATTTGCAAATGTAGTTTACACAAACCGAACATTCTTTGACTATATCACTGACAAGAATCACTTTCTCCTCTTGAACACCGGTTCATCATCAAAGCTACAATTGGCCACACTCTGGACAACTTCTAACGCACCCTTATAAAAGGCCTCGGGCATATGACTCACTACTGAAAGGTGGGCGCATGGACCTGATCGATTATAGTCATTACAGTGAAATAACACAATTCCCTCTGGTGATACACGGAATACAACCGAGTCTGGTGGCCCATACTGGTAGAATCTAACGGGTTCCTTGGGCATCACAGTTGCCTCCAGCTGTAAGCACTGAAGGGACGGCACGAACACCATAATTCTACAATATCCCTTCATCCCTCTCATTGCTGATACGTCAAAAGTAGCGGTTTGCTCTTCGGCAAATGAGTTGTGCGTCACCAACTTTACTTCACCGGTGGGATAAATTCGGACAGTTGACATTCATAAGGCAAATATCATAGGGAAAGAGTTCCTTGTACAGGGATGGCAGAAGCCGTCTTTCAGCAGACACGGCCAGAAGTCCGTTCATGACATAACTCGGCTTATCCGTTACCTTGACGTCAGATTTTCTTCTGGTGAATTCCTTCAAGACATCGTGAAAGCTAGAGGCGAACTCGGGGTTGTAGTCTAGTTCTACTCCTCTAATTGACACGTGATCCAACACTGCAGTACAGTAACTAATACGGTGCCATGACAAGGAAATTCTGTTGATCGCTTTTACTATTGCCTCATAAACGTTGTTTTCAAATTCCTTTGTGAGAGGTGGTCAACTCTTGTAATGTATGGACGCAACTATTGGTACTAACAACTGTGACATTAGCGTCCCGGTCCACTTTCACAATAGCAACGTCCACCGTTCGTCGATTCACATGCACTATCACAGAATGGTCTGCTCTCCTGTCCCGATAGAATTTGCGACAGGAAATGGCTATCGCTGTCGTGACCTGGATGAACACCGAGACGTGCATCTCTGCCATTTTCAATGCTGTTTTCAAACGTTGCTTGCAACCACTAGTTACATAGCTTGGCAGTGCGATTGCTACGCGTGCGTTTCTGATGTCCACTTCATGTATCCTTTGAATTTTTCTCTGAAGTCGTATGAAAAACAATGCTAGGACTTGCTCCGCCCATACGATTTTAGAGCCACCTGGAGGCATCTTCACGCGGGTTAGGTGAGGATCCATGAGGTAGTCGAAAACGTTAAGATCATTTCCGTCTGACAGTGGAAATGACAAATCTTCGAAAAAAGAAGGCGTTTTCGGGTTGAAGTTGCAAGGGTTGCGCACAAAAGGAGCGGTTTCATCGGAAACGATTCTTTTAAGCTGGGAGACGTAGATCTCGAAATAGACCCGTGTGTCAGTGATGAAAATTCCAACTTCATCAGCTTGGGTTGCTGGACGACTGATGGATGGTGGGGGAGGTGCTTTCCTTTTTCTAGAGGCTCTTGTACTGTCATCATTGCTAACCGAC
>VRMD01000414.1:0-27221 GCA_009872375.1 Sminthurides bifidus
CTGGAATGCGAGATATGCATTTCAGCTCTGAACCTCGTATTTATTAATTGAAAATCATTTAGAAGCATAAAATGTTGCGCATACAGTGGCATGGTCAGGTAAAATGGGTATGCGTAAGATAAATTATTATTACAGCTAGGAGCATACTCTCTTCACAAGCTCGGTATACGCACCTTGAGTTTCGTAGCTTAATACTGGCAAGTTTGGCAGCTGTCAATGTGTCTCATATGTCAATGCAGATACCTGTATAATTTTTTGAATTTTTGGTTGCTCTTTACTGATCAATGCTTTTTCTTCTACGAACGAGCTGAAATGCATGTGTTCAAATACCAAAAGTGTAGAGTGAATCAATGCGAGCTGGAAGAGTTGGATTTCCACGTCGTGAATTTGATAGCACTCTGGCACTGGAAGAAACACTGCACACTTGCAGACTTTTAGGGCAACTTGGGAGCGACCCATTCGGATAAAAAATAGAGGAAAAAGATGGATCGCATAGCAAAAGAAAGGAAGGAAGCTTTTCTATCAGTTTTTTAGGCCTTCCCTTCCTACCTACTTACACATGTCAGCTCCTACCTGCTCCCGAATTCTACCTGGCCGAGAGGGCTGCATGCAGAGCGGAATCGGTAGGCGAATATCCCTCGTCACCGAGCAGATAAACTTTAGATGAGTTGGAAAGAGACAGACATGCAGAAGGTGGAGAAAATCTTTCAACTTCCGGCCGAAAGTAAACGAGAGAGAAAAGGAGCAAGAATTATATTGACAGAGGGAAAACACAAGTGAAACTTTTGCATTAGAGTCATGATTGGCGCTGGGTGTGGAATGTAATCCTCATTAATTGAATCTTTTTAACTTTTCCCTGCTCCTCCCTCCCTCCGCTCATTCCACCTCACTCAGTCCTTTGCATAGGCAGAGAGGGATAATTTTTTCTCCCACATGCCATACATCTTACAAAGCAGTCCTTCGTTTGATGGCTTCCTCTTTCCGATTTCGTCTGAATGCGAATGCCCAAGCATGAATCCAATTCAATCTGTGTTACCTTCTCCGGTGTGTATCTCACTTAAATAGTTAGGCGAAGGTCTATACGATTCTATATCGTTCATTAAACGAATTTCATCAGAGTGGAAACACACAGTCTTTGCCAATCTCAAATTAACTGATTGATGAACTAAGGAGGGAGCTGTAAAACTGTTTTTTTTGTACTTGTGTGAATTTTCTTTCCAGCTTTTTATGGGATGGCTTAAAACTTTCCCTCGTCCTATTCCATCTTCTCCTCTTTGAGCGCACACATTCATGCATGCTTAAAGATATTCGTTAGCAGGAAGGGAAGCAGCAAGAGACAAAGACCCAAACCGAGTTTATTTTTCCGCTTCACGTCGGCGGGGAATTCTCAAATTTGGAATTTTCGGCTGTATTTTTGCGCAAAGATGCTAAAGGACTTTTACAAGAAGAAAATTCCAACCGATGTGTTACGTTCTCAAATATAATTCCTCAATGGCTTTGTTGGAAAAAAAATTTCACCCCTTATAATATCATTAGGCTAGAAAAAGTTTTCCTTCACCTTTTCCCTCTATTTGCATGCATGTATCATCGGGTGAGGGAAATACAAATATCAACTTTACAACCCACCTAACACGTTCCCTGTCACCAACTTTTCCCTTGCTGAATCAAAGAAATATGAATCAAACTAGCTATTTCATCCGATAAAACTTTCTCCCTTTCATAATAGTCTACGCTTTAACAAGAGTTTATCCATGCCACCGCACACTCTTACACACGTGGCAGCTAACCTCCTTCCGAACCGGTACGTTGTACTTTCAGTCGCCATTTTATAAGGTTTTGTACTCAACTCAAGCCCAAAAATGAAACCGGCATGTCGTGAAGCCCAAAGCCCATAACGTCACACAAATGGCCAACCACTCGCCCAACTCTCCCACTTAAGCGGTGTTGTTAACCCTAGTTTCTAGGATGGCACAGGAACTGAACTGAATACCGATTTGCCAATAAAACTTACAAAAAGTATCGCCATCATCACCTTGAGCAAACCTCAAGCTTTCGGAGACAAACGTACTGGGTAACAGAGAGCAAAAAGATGAATTTATCTACAAGACTGGAATTTTTCACACTCCGATTACGCTCTCGAATTTCTTTTCTTTAAGTATTTATGAAAAGGAAGAAGACGAGTCGGCAAGTTCGACACTGGCAACTTTCTCCTTCCACGACCTGGGTTCTGGCCTCCTCCCTCAGTCGAGTTTATGCCCTCCTTGTCTCTTGAAATGATGAGAAATGTTGAAAGACTTTTCGCCGACCTTGGCTTCTGCGATGCTGGAGTTATTACAACTAAGCTCTGTCTTTGTCAAACTCGAGCCCAACGGCATATGTCTATGACAACTTTTGCGAACTGGAGCTTGAACCCTGCCAGCCAGCACTTCAACACGCAAAATTTTGGCCCCACAGTCTTGTCTTGAGATCCAGTGGAATCTTGATTCTCGCATGTAGTCTAGTAATAGCCGAATAAATTTTTCTAGTCTCGTGAACTAAAAAAACTCATGAATTTAGCGCTTCTGTCACCCCATGTCTGGAGTCTATCCTATGTAACTGCGAAGCTGTGATGCAAAGGTTGTGGTACAGGTTTTAGCAGGCAACTCAATAATGTCACAGGTTCAACTTTCAACAGAAGACCTCAAGGCAGACGACTCCCAATAAAAAATGCAAGTTCTTAACCGAGACATATAGCAGGGTCCTTTTTCCAGAAACGTGTACGAAAAGTTGATAAAAACAGTAAAATATCAGGAGGCATGCCCGGAAACGATCCTTGGGAATTGTGACAGTTACGTTATGCATTTACGATTATTGTAAAACGGCCATGTCTCTAGCTCATCAGTGTTATACGTTGACCGAGTTCTCGTAATCAAGCCCAGACCATGCATTGATGAATGCAATTGGAATAATAACCCAGCTGCGGAAGAAGCCTTTTAACCGCAAAGCCTTTTAAATTATTCCTCCTGACAGCTAAAAATTTAGGACACTGCTATTTTCATTGGAATGGTGGGCTTGGAGGACAAAGACACGAGGGACAGGACTGTGGGCGGTAAGAGTGTTTCATACGACATAATACATTTTGTACGTGACCTCACATGAAGATCGGACTGTAATTAGTCGGTTTGTGTCCTCCATATACAAATCGCTATACAGGAGCCATCATTCTCGAACATGAACAATTGATGTGTCCATGGGTTGAAAAGGTTGAAATAATTGCCTGCTCCCATTCGAATGAATCCTCTGAAGCCTACGCGGATTCATCCGGGGATTTCTCTCCCAACTTGTTACGCACTTGGCGTCGGCAGTAGTTTAAAATTATATTTGTCTTTGCTTCTAGCTTTAAGTACCAACGATTACATCATTTCATACCACTGACGACTGAAAACCAGGAGTCGGAGGAAAGAAACTGAAAACACTTAGAGGAATATTAATTATCAAGCCGGATTCCTCCGAAAGAAACTTTGGAAAGTAATCAAGAATTATAGTTACATCTATCTTCTTTACATACCGCAAAAGGCTTGCTTATATTTCCCTTTCTCGTCATCCTCTGCTCTATGACACATTTCCTCAACTAAAAGGCAACAATCGCTCCAGAAATTTAACCCACATGAAGAATTTACAAGCAAAAAACCCGCTCGTAAAACAGCAGTATTCTCTAAAGAGAATTTGTGTAAAAATTTTATGGTTTTGCGCACTTTTTTTTCGAAAACTTACCCCAACTTGTCACCGATCGCACTAAAGCGAGCGTTGCCATTTTTTTTGCAAATCGCTTCTTTCGCACGCCGGACAACTATTCGTCCCTATAGACTCTGCCCAATATTTACAACCGACAAAGATGAACACTCAACAAATTTTGTCTTTCTTGTCTTCTGTCTCCGGTGGCGGAAACTATACGTGCTCTTTGCAAAACTTTAGCATCTGGAGGAGGACCGGCATCACTCTTTCGTTTCTGACCTATTCGTGAAAGCATTTTTCTTTTTTTCCTCTTGCTTTCAAACGAAAAGGTGTTAAACATTTCCTTTTTAAAGAGAGCAAGCATTAAATGCATTTTCCGAACCACTTTTACGGCCACGTGACCTACTCTTGCTCCTATTTTCACTCTCTCCAGCTCTATTGTCGGCAATTTGGCTGTAAGTGCTTACTCTTTCCACATTTATGCTCCAGTGAAGAAGAACTCTGCTGATGGTAACTTGAACCACGTCTTACGGAGCAGCGCGGCACAGTGAATGCCTTATCTCGCTCCTCAGCGGATGGAAATGAAAATTATTTGAGTAATTCCAATTGCACTAAATTTTCCATTTCGTAGGAAAAATTTCTAAAAGCCTCATTCGAACTGGTCATATGCAGCTTGAAACACGAAAGGAATACAGTGAGCCAAGCTTGCTTCCTGGCTTGCACACAAATCGCAATAGCGTCTTTGCCAGCCTACTTGGTTCACTTTCCGTAGACTTGGAGTCGATTTAGCTGAAAATATTTTCAAGTTTATACAACAAATTCTCCCCCACTGCATAATGTTGGAATGAAAGAAAAAAATCCTACAACTTTCCTATTACGTTTCCGCTCTTCTTCCGTTTCTTGCTCACTGCGAGGCTGTGGAGTGTATGGCTCTCTGGCCATTACATCATCTCACATGTCTAGGTGTCTTGCTCCCGGTCGTGGCCTGGAAGGGGAGCAGTGTAATAGCAGGAAACTTGGCTGGAGAAAGTAGAGGAAAGAGAGAGAGACAGAGAATTTGCCGAAGAGCAAAGTAAGATAGGATGGTAGGAACTGATGTAGGAAGCATACGCACCGACGGAGAGTTATTGCTAGCAAAGATCTGCATCCAAAGCTAAAATTAGTGTCTCCCTATCCTGAACTACAAGAAAATATTAAAACGATATTTCATGAGAATCGTCACATGCATTCTCTCTCCTTACACTTTCCTCCGCTAAGCCTCTTCCTTGTGGATTTAAAACCCGTTGATATCTTACGATGCGGCCCGAAGGAGAAATCATACATATCCACAGATAAACATAAAGTTCGCAACCTCGATGTATCCCTCCACTTGCCATTCATCCTGTACTTTTTCACCAGGCCGTTGTCGTAAGTCAAGGCAACATCTTCCTACCTCATAAATTTTAATTTCAATAAAATTTTCAATATCCTGTGCGTAGCAATTATGAATTATCTGCCTATAACTACTGTTCCGAAAAACTGTCTGAACTGAAACTACGTCTTTGACATTGTCTGTATAGTCCGTACTACTTTTATTTCTAGAATAGTGAACTTCTCAAGCTCCTTCTGGTCCTCAAGGTTTATAAAAGTGTCTCAGAAAGGGAAAGTTTTTTTTACATTCTCTCTTGCTCTGACTCTTTTCGCAGATCTAGAAGTCGTGTGGGCTTTGGTACGATAGATTTGACACAATTTGGTCAAAATTGACACCATTGGCATGTGCTCTTTCTCTTTGTTCTCTCGTTGGTTTTTTCAGTTATACCTTCATCTTTTCCCTCTCTTCATACCTTCAAGTTAGCATGCATGAGCCCAACCTCGAACCATGACATGAGGGTAGTCAAAGGCAAGTATATTAGCTGTCAGAAACAATGTTTTCTTCGTGGTAGTTTAAAAAGTTTTCCAGAATTTGATTCCAAATCTGAACAGTGCCTGGCGTTTTGAAGTAAAAGGACTTTCTGGGAGAAAATTGTGCTCCTGCCTTACCTTTACTGAACTCAAACTTACGTTTGGTTTTCTGTGACCATACTCTGACGGAAACATACCTTTGTGGTGGTGGCAAGGAGGGAGCCAGGATTTCTTAGACCTTCTCGCACGATAGCATTATGTAAAACTCAGACTAGTTTTTTTCAGGAAGAGTTGGAAACCAGGTTTGTCATAAGCTGGGAGCCACTCAACTCCTTGATCTCAGAGTTTATGAGCCTAAGGTAGAAGTTTTGGAAGCATCCACTGTAGTACTTGCAGGTTTGTGATCGATTTCCCATTTTTCTTCTCTTTATTTGCATCATTAGCATACCCTTGCGAATAGTTGGAGGAAGGGAAACTGCTCAGCACGGCATAAATCGCCGATCTGTAGACTTTCTCCAACTAGGATCTAATCGACAATGCATTAAGTACCGCAATTCACATCCTCCCAAGAGCAACCCGTCAGAAAACCAACTAAGTAACTCACTACAACTTTCCCAATTGCTCTGAGCTTCCTCTTCTTTGAATTCTTCCTTTGCCTCTGTATTTTTCTTCCTTCCTACTGACTTTCTCCTGGATTTGCCAACATTTTCGTTTCTAAAGTTGAGCCAAGCTCTGTATATTTATCGCAAACTTTTTCCTTCCCTCTCTCCAAGACTAAAATCCTTACCTCAAGTCAAAAAAAGCAAATGTCACCGACCCTACAATACTGCCAATCATGAGAGAAACGTGAGAATTTGTTGCTCATCAATGCAAAACTAAAAAAGTCGTTTGCTTTGTTAATATTTCTTTCTAATATTTTCTGTCTTTCACAGAAGTTCAGCCAACCCAGCTTACTTATTCTTTGAGAAAAATCAGTGAGGCACTTGGCACACTTGTTCACGTTTCCACATGATTTGCCTTCAAATGAAGAAAGAACAAGGGAGACAAATTTGTTTGAAAATTCTTGGACTTGTCAGTGACGAATTAGGTCGCGCAAAAACCGCAGGTATATCCTTGAACAGTCTAGCATTCGAGAGATCTTTCGTGGTTCTGGCATACTTTTGAAGACGCCAAAAATTTACCCGCGGCGTACGACAAACCAGCAGACGCTGCATGCTTTTTTACTTTGCTACTCAATACGGCGGAAAAGTTGAAAATAAAAGGAAACGGGTGAAATACTTGTGTTCTTTACGAGAAAAATCTCATAGACCTGACGAACTGGATAATCTATCTTTCAGAAACATTATTTTCCTGACTTGTTATTTTGTGAATATTTCGCTTTAGCCACAAGAAAGGAGAAAACTTCTGGAATGTTATAAAAACGCTTAAACAAAATCTTATTTTATGCATCTTTTCTTTTTCCCACCGCTGACTTTCTCTCATTTTAGTCGGCAATCTCTCTTTGTTCCCATCACTCAAACTGTGGGGTGTGGCACGCCCCCTGGTTGAATTCCTGCCTTGTGAGTAAGGGTGGTGGGTACGCGAAAGAGAGCAGAAACCCAAATATTTGCATACATTCTTGCAAAAGCACAAAGGCTTTCTTAATGTACAAGCAAATCACGTAGCTGAAATTCACTCCTCCTGTCACCTCGGCAGCTTAATTTTCCCGTTATACTACTTGCTCTCGCTCTGTGTCGGTATTCCATCCTTTGAAAATTATGCTGCCAAAACTCGAGTCAAAATGAGCAAACCTTTTATATATTACCGCGTGTAAGTAAAATAATTGAATGAATCCCAAAAGAAAGCTGACTCATTGAAGAGGAAAGGGGCTGGAGGGAAAGTGAAAAGCTTTCGTTTTACTGCACCATTACCCTCCCGGATACTTTATAGATCTCAAGTAGTCCAAGTTCCTTTGGTAGCGTCTAATCGACGTTATTTCCGATGGAAATAATCAATGCACAAGATTCCTTAATGAGCCATGACCAGAATACATCTTCATTCCGAAACCATTTATTCAGAGAGCCAACTGGATGAAAAATCTCAAGTCCAACAAGACTTCATTACGTGATCTTTATCCACCGCATTTCTCCCATACCATTTAATCTTCTGCGCTGCACCTTGTTCTCTTCCGGGAGTTGGTACTAAGAGCTGCTTTTTGTACGTCTTCCATTTATTCCTCATTCACAGTCTTATTTCTCCCTTCATCGCTGATTCTATCCATCCATCTACCCATCTCTTTAAGCTTTTACCCGTCCTCATGCTCCCTGTCTCTCTCTCTCCCTCTCTTCAAAGTCAAGTGAGTTTCTATAACCCATAAAACCAACTGCAACTTCAGCGCTCATCCTAAGTGAGCTCATTCCGTATAACAAGAAGTTTTGCTAGTAAAACCATTCTTCTGCACGCTCTTCCAGCCTGACAGACAGCAGTCAGCATATGATTTCAAGTACGCGCACCAAAAACGATTTTTCATCAGGACCACAACCTTTTCCCATCAATAATTTTCCCGAAATCCTCCCAAGCCTTCAACTTGTCTTTTCTATTACTCTTTCCATCGCACATATTAAATTACCGGATTCTCTACTTGCTGAACAGCAAAATGGCCAGTCCCGCAGTTGTTTATGTTACTTGAATGTCGCCAAGGTCTGCTACGGTACGTGAGGCTAACTTTATTTACATCGATCGCTCTTTCTTTAACTGTTCTTCAGCATGTTCAATTATTCTAACATTATTGCTTGAGGAAAGATTACAGTACTACGGCTAAAAGTTCAATGCTCATACATGTTAGCATGCATATGTCAATCGCCAAATACAGCCTCTCGTAACGACTTCTTGCCTGATCAGAGAGTGAGAGTGTGGCAACGACCTTGTGAAAATTCTCCAGCACCGTTTACTTCAAGCTGTTCCGCTTGCTTAGTTGTGACCCCGGGTNGCCTGATCAGAGAGTGAGAGTGTGGCAACGACCTTGTGAAAATTCTCCAGCACCGTTTACTTCAAGCTGTTCCGCTTGCTTAGTTGTGACCCCGGGTTCCATAAAAGATCAGCTTGCATTCAGACATTTGGGATATTTGTTCACCGAGCAACTCTCTAACCACCAAGGGTACGGAAGAGACGTACTTTATTTAACCTTATTTACCCAGTTCTAGAATGTGCGAAGGTCGCAAAAAGAGGGATTCTTGAAATTGCATTTCAAAATTGAAAATGCAAGAGCAAATTCTCCTAAAAGTGGGACACGGGCGGGCGGAGGAAGAAGAATCTGCTGAAGCAATCTTGTCTGATTCGACCCTACAATGGAAAGTGGAACAGGAAGCTGCATGTGCTTCCTTCGTCAATGGTCATATCACTTACCCAACCTCAAAACATAAGGTGGGAGAGTGCAAAGCAAACAAATAAGAATCTTTTTAGGCATAAGTACAAAACAATTCACAAAGTTTGCACAGGCTTCTGCGTAGGAAATGAAACTCCAGCAATGAAGCGAGGAAGCTTAAAGACTGTGTAATTTGAGGGAAAGGCGGGCGGTGTCTGAGTCCTTGTGCTCCGTTACAGAGAAGTTGACTGGAGTGGAATTTATGTACTTGGGATGAGACAAGAGTAAGGTGGTTCTTGAAGATACTTTAGGTAAATAATTAATGAAATATAATCCTTCGCCGTAGGCTTGACTGCAGTTAATTATCCCGAGGAGAGAGGAGTTACGGTGTTGCCCATTACTGTATAATTAACGTGTGTGCTTGAATCTGTTCATTCCACTTTGACACTCGGTCCTGCTCTCTCCTTTGTATTTTTACAGCCATTAAGGAAATCGAGTTTAAAGGGTAGCTTTCCCGCTTTCTCCTTTTAAGAGCTGTAAATGCACTCGGTGCTTGGAAACGCGGATAATAAATTTGACCACTTCCAAGCATCCTCCTACGATCCTGTTCTCTAAATCTTGTCCTTAACCTTTTCGCCTGGTTTTTGGTAGGAAAACTCACAGTTTTAGCCGAGTACTCCCTCCCACAGTACTTTTTTACGCGAGTGGAATACAAGAGCGCAATGCATTAGTGTGCCGGGTTGGGGTTTAACAATGCGGCATATTCTTTATCTTCACGCGGCTCCAGCTCCATTCCTCTCTTTAACCGCCTAGCCTACTTGCCCAGTGAAAAGAAAAGACGCATTTCCTCTAATGCTCCAAAGATACAGTGAAATCCATTAGAATTTTCACCCCATGTCTCCTCATATTCTTTCGAAAGCTGTACGCAGAGCTCCACGTTCGGGAAAAGTACAGCGAGCCTGGAGTGGAAAATCTTTCCAGTTGGAAACATGGCTCACGCGTTACGAATGTTGAAACGTGCAAATACTAATATATGCACGTCAAATAAATCCGGCAACTCCCGCCTGCATATGAGACCATGACCGATTCCATCCAATCTGAGAGCCGAGATTGCCATCATGAATAATGTTGAAGCAAAAAGTCAGGCACACCTGTTCAGAATTGCAATATCCTTTATCGTAATGGAAATTTGTAATCGTAAAAATTGAGTTGCATACAATTTCTCTTCGTAACACCTCCTGCCTCCCGCCTACATTTCCACTTAATCCGAAATGAAATCCCTCTCTAAATAAATCTTTCCTGGCGTGGAAGCTCATGAATGAACAAGTCGTGGACAAATTCCAGCGCTCCCATGACCGCTACCACACTCCATTGGAGAAATCAAAGTGGATGGAAAACAATTGTCGGCGCTTACCACACTTGCCGTCCCCTAAAGGGCACGAGGTGACGATTCATCTCAGGCTGGAGAGAGCTCGGACGCCATTGCATTGACCGTTGTTCAGATCCTCTTTGAAAAATGTCTCGTGGTACCAGCACTAACTCACTGCACCGCATCCTCCTCGCCATTCCTCCACATATTTTTCCACAGAGCATTCTTTGACACCTATCGGTTGTTTGTCTTGTTTTCGCCCGATTCAACTCCCCCACTTGTAATTATGATGCTGCTGAGGCTGGGAATCCACACGCTCTCAAGTGTCCACATTCCGCATCCGGCTGAGGTTAACCAAATCTAAATGGATTGAGCCGCTTCGATTTCGAAAAGCTCGGAAAATGGCACTTCTTTATTGGAAATGGAGAGCTGGAAATAAACATATTTGTTTTCCCCGATGTGAGAGCCAGAGGCTCTTATGGATGAACGGTCGGGAGAAATGGCGGTCTCATTCTCCAAAGTCGTACATCATTTTGTCCCGCTTGCACAAATGTATAGCAGTGGGTTATCGCATTCCTTTTAACTACTGTCCTACCATTGCAGGAATCACCTCTCTCCCTTATTATTTTCCCAGGATGCCTACCCAGTCTACGGACAGTCGGGAACGGGCACATGCAGACAGACAGCTAGACACACATTTGCTCACGCCAACCTCTAATTTATAGCAATGTAAATTGAAACCTGCGTTAGCAGAAAGTCGGAAAGGACGAAGAGAATCGGCTCCATCCTCACTTCAAAACACATAGCCTCAACTTGGATAAATAACCTTGAGGATTTCACTATTAATTGGATTCTGAGCTGATATCCGCATTCACGCGAGTTAGCAGAAAGTCGGAAAGGACGAAGAGAATCGGCTCCATCCTCACTTCAAAACACATAGCCTCAACTTGGATAAATAACCTTGAGGATTTCACTATTAATTGGATTCTGAGCTGATACCCGCATTCACGCGAGACTCACGCTGTGGTCTGTAGCCGAATCCAAAGGTGAGACTGGAAAAGGGGGCCGTCTTCCTATAAGAAGTCTGAGGTTATTGAGAAAACGGGAAACGCAGTTTACAACGAGCATACAAGTTTTCATCTGTTGGTAACGGATTCTCAAACATTTCAAATTGCCCAGCTAAAGTAGCGTGTGAGCCTGGGGATAATCAACAAATAAGCAATATGAAATTGAGTAAATCGCAGCGTAAATATAACAGAGCCGTATGTTGAATGAAGTTACCATGGAGATACTAAATCCTATTTGGGAATGCCTTAATTCATATATTGATCTGATCAACATGTGAAACAAAATGTTTACTCATCTCAGACATTAGGTTTCCAACGAAGGTTGCACATCCCAATGTGGAATGGAATCGGAGGTGCTTGGGGAGCTATTCCGACTCAAAGGTCGGAGCATGAAAGTGTTGAATACTAGAGCACTTTGGATGACGGAAGGAAGCTAAATGAATGCATATTATGAGTGTCAAAATTCGTATGAACCACATGAGTTTTGGCACAAACGGCCGGAATGATGGATGTGTAGTGAATTGAATACCGTGAATCCAGTTTATGTCGCAAAGGTTCGGTTCTGAGAAATAAGCTTTGTCATATTTCAAGCGATTTGAAAGGAGCAGAAAACTTGGGGGCCACACTTTCCAGCTTGGAAAGGGCTTTTGTCCACGGGGGGAAGCGGAGTTGGTTTCGGAAGAATTAAACTGGTTGTGACCAGGAAATAGGCAGCTAAGTAGATGAAGGAAGAGCGCGGGAGAGAAAGTACACGAGTTCTCTTAGCTGAGGATTGACAGTAATTGAGTTCTTTGGATCTCATCGCTTTACCGAATCCTAATATTCCGGTGCACTCGGTTCTTGAACACAGTGAATTGAATCTACTTTCTGGCCTGAAGTAGAAAGGTCGTGTCCTCTCCTACAAAGGTATACATGATACCTCCTCAGGTCGCTTCCGTGACTTTGATCGTGTTTTTGTAAGGCTGATAGTTTTCGTCCGTTTGCGTCGTCCACCTTAATGCAAGAGCTGAAAAATGCAGCGCGTGTGGAACCACCCCGCTTAAGAGCATTACGCCGAACTTGTAAAAGCACTGAGATGAGAGAAAGGGAAAGAGAGTCCGCGAGAGAGAGAGAGAGAGATAGGGACTACTGCCTTTGCACCATTCCGATCTAAGGTAGGAAAATGCTTCTTTTTGCTATTAAAAGAAAATCCTGAAATCATAGGTCCAGCACGTAGTCTACGTTCTCCAGAGACGGGGAATCGAAGAGGTCAGGAGAAGCGGATGGACGGTGAAAGCCGAGTAAACCTTCTGTTCTCACTTTCTCTTTCTGTGAGGGTCCCAAACGATGTATTGGGGACACGCCATGTCCGTTTCCGGTAATCTCAGCTTGAAGCTACACAGCTCTCGCTCAATCTTGGGCCAATCCTCAGGTTACCCAACACGCTATGAAAAGATCCTGATGGCATCACCTTTTCGACATTCCAGCAACGCTTCAGTGAATATGTTTTTCCACAACACAACATCATTGGAAAACTCCATCCTCTTCCGTATCCTTCCCGCTCTCCACGTCTTTTCAAGTATTTTTTCCCAATTTCGAATCAGCTCACGACATTCTGCCAGCTCCACTACTGTCCCACACATATACATTTCTTCTACTTGACGAGTTCATCTCCGCTCGTCACAGAAACGGCTGCCGTACATACCACTCAAGAACCACGCTTCCAAAGAATAGGAATCAATACAATTGAAATGAGAGACCTCGTTGAAAAACATCCAAAATCATTCTTCTTTCCGAAGAGTATTACAAATTTAAAAAACTCCAAATCCTTCCAATTTAGCTCCATTATTACCAGCCAAGAGGACCGTCAGGAAACTGCTCCACGCACTCGTACTCTATCTCTCTCTACGAGCTACTCTGGCCAAAGCTCACAGTTCATGGTAGTCGGAGCATTCAAACTTTCTCATCTTCCGGTCTCGTAATTGAAAATACCAGGTAAATTCCATCCGGTTCAAAGTTACATGACTACTGCCTTCCTACACGTCAATCGAACTAGCTCTTTTGCTCGAGGGCCGTCATGAAGCCCGAGTCTGACAATTGGCGTCCTCATTAGAGATGAATAAATAAAACAATGCGCTTGCAAAGAGCTTTGCAATGTCGATTGCCACTTGTATGCATACATTTCCTGTCTCCTTTCCATCCTTTTGAATTATGCGGAACCCTGAAAAATAAGCTCCAACTGCTGACACTGACAAGGCAAGGCTTAGCTTTTAGCAATCACCGGCCTACGCTCACACCGTGCGTTGATTGTATCAGCTCCACCATTCTATTACTTGCAGATTTTAAGTAGAAATCAAAAAATAATTTCTTCTAAGTGTATGCTCCAAATGGTACGGAAACCCGACGAAACAGTTCAATAAAATGTTGATTTTCTGCCAGAGTAAAACTGCTTGTCTGGTAACTTGTGTGGATACTTACTTCCTACACATTTGCAAATATTTAACACTATAACCTTAAGAAACTATATGAAGTGTGAAGAAATGTGAAAAGAGCCGCCAGTGATACAATTTCACATGCAACTACAGTATTAAAAAAACCAAGTCCATGGCTCTCAAATTCTGCAAAGTTGCAACTTACCTATCACGTTGAGGTGAGCATCAGATCTTATTGCCTTGTTGGCTTTGGCCGGACCAACTTGGCACTGAAATTCGGCAATGTCTACTAAAGTTGCGTTCGTGATTCGCAGATTGTGAACTCCACGTTCGGCGTCTCCTGCCATTGAGTAACGGCCATTGTATCCCGGGATGGTTCTTGAGAAACCTGCGACACAATAAAAAGAAATGTAAAGTTAAACTGTTGATACTTTTCACATAAATTATATGTACCGAAGGAATAATTCAATCCTGATGGGTGCTTGAAAATGAGAGAATTATGGCAACTTTACCAATCTTCACATGCTGGAAAGTTGTAACGAAATTCAGAGTATGCTTGGAGAGATATCGATGCAGCCAAGGAAAGACCGACATGTTTGCGCTTGGTGAGTTATACGTATTTGTTCGGAAGTACTTTTTTTGGAAAATCGAGATGGCACGTCAACGACAGGATACCAATACCAAATTATTCATAGACGTCACTACGTCTTTCAGAAAACCGGCCACACTCATGCATGTTTGTTAAAAACGTTTTTTTCGGAACGTCTGGCGATGATGAAATGTACCCACACCCACGGCCCATCGATACATGGTCAGGGTCTCTTCAAAAGTTAAAGCTAAGATGGTTAGTTTGCAGCTCATGAAGCGCTTGAAAAGGAGTATTTTTCTTGTGACTGAATCAATCAGAATCTACTGTTAACTCAAAAGGACTCAAAAATGCACTGCCTGGCAAACCCCGTCGTTGTGATGCCTTCCAATTTCGACAAAGCTGAGTCATTTACGGAAGTTATTAGATAACTAATTGTTAATAAATCCGACCATGAAAAAACACTTGTTTGCACCATTTTAGAAAATTTTGAATGTTTCATGAGCTATTCCAATTTTAAAGTTGTGGTGAACCTACGCCACCGACGACACAGGTACGTTGAAACATTTGTAAAGGGCCCTAAGATAAGAATATGAAATCTTGCTTTATGCCCTTTGCTCGTGGTCATTGTGCAAAAGGACATGTACAATATTGCTGAGACACCGGTGAGAATTTATTACAATACCATGCAAAATTTGGTCGCAGTCAAGTTGACAAAAAGGAAAAGTTGCACAGTC
Organism: Sminthurides bifidus; assembly: GCA_009872375.1. Taxonomy (NCBI): domain Eukaryota; kingdom Metazoa; phylum Arthropoda; class Collembola; order Symphypleona; family Sminthurididae; genus Sminthurides; species Sminthurides bifidus. The sequence continues at coordinate 15,109 of VRMD01000414.1, forward strand.
AAGTAACACTTTTACTACCCCAGTGAACTTTAGACACTGGCGACGGAGACAATGTGTCCAGAAAGTCTCTGTTTCCGATCCAGAAAAGTCGTCTAGGAGATAAAAGACGGGTATACCTACTTTAATTGTCTCTCGGCAAGTTATCACAGGACTGTGGCGCATTACAGCTGCTGCGTAGAGTTCTTTGAAATAGGTGGATGCATTCAGAGAGAATCTGCGCTATGGGTGAAAAGATCTTGAATGCTCTCTAACCTGGCTGAAGGAACATTTAGGAGTCATCGCTTGACTCAAGATATGCATCTATCTCCAAACTGAGGTATGCAGACTCACAAATCACAATAACAATCCGACCTATTTGAGAAATGTTGGAATTCTGGTTCCTCTTCTGTAGTGGAAAAACTTAAAGTTTCTTTGTTTTTCCACAAACTAAGTGCAGAACCATACAGGGAGAGATAACTCAAGTTGAGCAAAACTTTGCGCACAGATTTCACTCGGAACAATTCGATTTCAACAAAGCGATGGGCACATGGACCTATGACTTTTTCCCATGACTTTACAAATTCTCCTCCCTCGGATAACAACAAATCTTAGCCACTCAACTCCTCCATTTCTCAAGCTTGCACACACTCACACACAGAGCTACAAATCTCATAAGGCACGCCGACACCCAATGCAAGTGTCACATAGTTCCGGTCGCGGCTCTATACACTCACGCAGGACTTTCTCCGTCCACTTTCTCTAATGGCGCTACATCAGCCTTATAGTTTCCAGTATCAACAATGCTCACGTACAATAGCTCGACTAACTTTTCGCTCATCCTTTTCACTCCTGACAGACTTTGTTACACGATCTTTACTTACTGTGCACGCCAGGACGGCGTGGGGGCAGTCACAAATCCTGCTTCCGCGGCAAGCAGGATCTTATTTCAACTATTTCTTCTCAATCCTCCTCCATTCTCTGCCACTATTCATAGTCGATATGCTGCAGAACTGAAGCAACGCCAGATTGTTAGTGAACGAGTATCCCTATTGGAGAGAGATGGTATTTGCACTAGGGTATGCACAGCAGCGTCCTCGAAACTCCCCGCAGCGACATGGATGTTTACGTATTGAGACTCCATTGTGTGCAAAACTTGGACGAAGGCCTGGATTTGTCCAAAATGTAACTTGAGTTGAAACAAATTTAAAACTGCTTGCTTTCAGAACCCTGCTCCCTTTTGGACTTTGGTTCGCAAAGTTGGAGAAACTTGGTCACTATGGTTACCACCTGGTACTCGGAAGAGATACCTTTATGCATGAGCAATCGATGCTGTGACGTACAAACACGGTTCCTTCATATGAGAATCATGTGGAAAACGTAACGGCAAGTTTTCACTGCGCGTCACAAAGCGTAGGCTAAACAGGGAAACCTGTAATGGTTACTTATGCAACTATTTTCTTCCACTTGTGGAGTATACATCACGCCTCATGTAAGTATGCATGTTCAAAGAATATTAAAGCTACACTCATCGTTTTGTTTCGTTCGAGTTCCAATAACTATCCTGAAATGCTTCAAACTGGCTGAGCATTAAATGTTCTAACACAATTTAAAGAGATTGGCTTCGAATATTTAAGTTCAGAAAAAATGCTGAGCTTTTTGAATGCATAGAATTTGAACAGTGTCTTTGAAAAAATGTCACAGCTCCTGGGCTACGAATTTGAATTCGAGGGGTTAGAGAGCTACCTTTCAATTACTTGTTTTTGCTTGAGAAAATAATTTGAATTGCTTTCCGTAATTTTTCTTTCCCCTCAACTTCCTCGCCCACATGGAGCTTTTACTAGAAGGGAAACTGATCCGGAAATCGATGGAGAAACGAGTTACGTTATAGGAAAATGATTCAAGGAATTGGAAAACAAGCAAATCAATTCTTGCTTCAGTAGCGATACATCTAATAACAAGGTAGAGCTGCAAAGAAAGAATTGCAAGGGGATGAACGGAATTTCACTCTCTCCTAGGATTTTATACAAGCTGCTTTTCTCATAACAATCACCGGATTACATATTGTGAAATCTAGCTCTGGCCCAAATGCCATTATATACTTTAATCATCTATTCCTATTTTTCATTATTCCCATCGCTCCTTCAAACTCGAACATCTTTTCTGCCTGTCCTCATCTTGTCCTAAGCCGTTTCCTGCTCTATTTTCTCCACGTTTATTTTCGCCATCACCCCACCTTACATAAGAGGAGATGCAAACCTTATTGTGTGATCCAAGACTTTCAAGTCAGCATCGGAACTGATTTGAGAATCAAGCTGCTTGAGTTCAACAACTGGCGTGGAAGCGTTTGTCCGTACCTGCTTTACTACTATGACCTCGTCGATTTCCTATTTAGAGATCATGCTTGCGAAATCCTTGAGGAAACTTTAACACTACCATGCCTTCATTCGGTAACAAAGGATGTTTATGCGGATCAATTTATATCCTCTCTTCTGGTGTACCCTGTTCGCATTATTTTCGAAATGGCACTTTTTCCCCTGGTAAATGTGCAGACTGCCTCATGCTTCTCCGAGAATTGACATTTCAAGGATCGTGTGCACCCAGCCTATGTACGATTGAAGTCTGGGAGTTATTTCACTCTTAGTTTGTTATTTTCTCTTTCCTAACCATAGTAGTAATAGATTCGATTCGGAGCTTCAACGACTGGACTTTACGAATTGAATACACGACTAAGTTCCTGTTCAACCTCAGTATTAACCAATAGACTCACGGCTATCAATCTTACATGGTTGAGTGATAGCCTACCGATGCTTCCAGATTGCTAAGGGTACGTCGCAATACTTTGTTGCTTCTTAAACAACATTTTAACTCATATTATGGCAATCAAAACATAAGCACGGCGAAATAGACTCGAGGCTATCAATCTTACATGGTTGAGTGATAGCCTACCGATGCTTCCAGATTGCTAAGGGTACGTCGCAATACTTTGTTGCTTCTTAAACAACATTTTAACTCATATTATGGTAATCAAAACATAAGCCAGGCGATGAATTGCTTTGTTATGATAGGATCAATAAATATCAAGGTCTCCAAGTACGTTGTCCTGGTAATTATTTTGTATTTATACTCCTTGATCTTTAACGTGTGGAAACTGTACACACGCGTAAGTTCCATAAACGAGGGTGGTGAACATTTTTGTCTTTTGGGTTCTGATCGTTAGACTACCGAAGGCTTGATTTAGAATCGACGTGGGAGCGAATGTCATGAGAAATGTTAGAGCGAAGGCAAATCGCGTGAAAGAGTGAAAGTTGAGTTTCAATTCAATGCACTGAGACTGCGTATTATTACGCGAGGGAGAGTCATTATGTGACTTTATCTTCGCATTGAAGAAGCAGTAAAGCGGATTTTCTTGATTGCGGTGAAAAGGTATGTGAAGTTGGTTTTAAAACTTTTCAAACATAATCATAAGGAAACAAGTTTAAGATATGGTAAAACCTTATTCCAGCAACTTTGAGCAAGATAAGCCGCCGGAACGCAGCCCAGACTTGGCTTTGCACTAAGTTACCTAGTGCGCTGTCATTTTCAATTCCCAGTATCATTTTCATGCTCATTACATATTAACCGTTTCACCTCTATCGGATTTGTGTAAGTTTAAAGCCTCGTAAGATGAAACTTGCAAAGCTTCACGGCAACTTTTGTAGAAGCAAAATTCCCGCACTCGCTCAGTGTAAGCATATTCTATTCCTTTGGTTGAAAAGCCGTTCTGGAGCCCGACTCTGCACTTTGAGCCAAGTCTTGCACACACCGCTCCGCCAAGATTGATGTTATCTATTTCCCTTGATGCGTTCTCGAGAAAGTGCATACTTTCTCCAAGTTCACCATGTAATGGAAGACGGGACTCGCTCTTACTTGTGTGACGAGCAAGAATGTTTCCCACACATGCACTGAGAGAATGTCTGCTACATCATCTTATAGAGCTGCTCCCCCGTCCGCATTCCTCAGCTAACAAAACATGCAATTTAACAGAGATAAAAACACTTTCGTCTACGAAAACACAATGAGTCCTTGGAAATTTTCACCAGCTTCTGCCAAGATTGAATCCCTCCCTTTCGGAACTTCAGAACCGGGATGAAGAAAATCTAAGGAGAGGCATAGCACGGATGCAAGAAAAGATTTACATGAGGCCGTTAAAGTAATTGGGGCCTAAATAAGTTAAAGGTGGGGTAGAAGGGAACGCGATGCTTTTTGCTTGGAATACGTAATGTTGCGATTACGGTGATCGGACTCGAATTCCTGCTAGGGAGCTCAAGGTCTACAAAGCTCAAGTATCCCGAGCAAGGTATGAAATGACCTGATTGGTGAAAGACTGACAAATCAAATAGCCGGAATAAAGGTATTATTTTGGAAAAAATTGTATGACTCTAAGCCATAATTTCTTTGATTGGTCCTAGAATCTTGTCAAGGGTAATTGATGAAGGCTTTGTTTCCTGAAAAAACTGGTTTTGAGCGAGTCCGTAGTATTGAGTTGGAAATAGCTGTAATGGTATTTTTAATCGATTTTGCATCTGTAATAAAATCGATTCAAGAGAGAAAAGAAGAAGAGGAAGGAGGAGTGACTAGGAAAGAAGAGGTATGGAAGAAGGAAAGTTGTTCAGCCGTGTAATTCCAAGTTGGTTCCTAGGCTAAGGTTGGAATTTTGCCGGACCGGTATACATTAATACTTAAAGCTGGGAGAGGACTACAGCAGCGCCTGATTGTAAGTCAGGACTTATCGTTCTAGTCTCCTTTTCAAATCTTATTACCAGCGCCATCCAATTCCACGCTTGGTGAAAGTGAGTTCGTGATAGAATACAACGAACCACCGCATTAACAACATCCACAAACTATGAACTATCACAACTGAATCCGACAGCATCAATGAATTTTTCCATTTTCCCTATTCTTTTCTCCTTAACCTCTCTCCTCTCTTCAGAGTCCTTCTATTTCTCCTCTCAACTCTGAATCTTTGCACTTTTTCCATTCACACGCTCCTTGCTCCGCTTTCTCCCGAAAGCACCATTCCTCCGCGGCTTTCACAGCCTCATCTATCCATCCATCTACACGCAAGCCTCCAGTAGAAATAAAAAATACCATAACTAGGCAATCGATTTGCTCCCAGGAACCTATTCAAGCCAAACTAAACACTCAACTTGATCTCTTGTTTCCTCTAGCGTACATGTACGTGGCTCTTCTCCTTTCCTGACTCAGTGAAAGAAGTTGGGAAAGCGGCCTACGAACCCGACTAGCATTTCAGAGCCTCATCCTCCTGTCTGGACAATTACCCCACTCAGGCAAGGTTTCTTGAGCACCGAAAGGAAAGAGAAATACCCTGTAAACATGCCAAGGAGCCAGAGTGGAACATAAAGGCGGAGTTTTCACAGTTCGAGCCATCAAGTATGGGCAAGATGGCATGGTCCAAGCTCATACATGTTTGTGACCCGTATGTGCCTTTATTTCGGTTGATTCAGCAGTAGTTGCTATTTGCTACCACAAACTCACTCAATTAACCTCGTGGCCCAAATCCGACAGGAGCTGAAGGGTGAATCCCAGTGCATTTGTTCTGCCACTAAACTAGATGATTGACTTGCAGGGTGATGCTGGACGGCAGACGGCGCTCTTGCATTCGAACTGACTGGCGGTTTCGTTAGCCCATGTTCCTCGTCGGATTATGTGCTGTACCAAGGAGCTTCTCTTGCTTTCATCAATAACCTCTTAATTGTAAATGAACATTTGTCAGTGAGCACACACTCCAAAGAGGTGAAGACAGCTCAACTACAATGGAGCAAATGGTGAGAGGGAGTGAGAGACCCAGCAACGCTCCCAGAATACTTAACAGCAAAGATACACGAGAATCCCGAGCCAAACCGCAGAAACCAAAAGAGGATTCTACAAACAGGGGGATTGGTCGGGATCTATTTTACTCGCTCGGAGCCAAACGGATGGTTGAAGCTGGAGAGAGAGAGAGAGGGAGGTTGTGCAGCAAAGTAACGCCTGAAGGCAAACCCGAGAAAGCACGGGGTAACAGACCATGTTGACTTTGTGCGTAAGTGTAAAGAAGTTGTGGCACAAATAACTTTTAATTGAGGAACCATGGAGAATTTATCCGTTTCTCTCATTCACTCAATTACAAGCTAACCAAGCATCGTGCAATATGATATGCATAGTGATAGAGTGCGCTTCCCGAAGCCGTAACCTTGTTAAGATTCTGAACCTGTTGTGAATCTCAAAGGACGAAAGAGAAGTCCCTCACTTCCGCTCTATTCCGACTCAGCGCCTTTCCTCACATTTCCTATCTATACCTTTCACCATTCCTACTAGGTATTGTCCTCTCATTACTCATTCATGACCGCATACTATCCGCCTTTCTCTCGCTATCCTTCCCTCTCACTTTCTCCGGCCCCTCATCCCCTCCCACGTCTTCCTTCAAGTAAGGGCCACCACGTATGCTACTGTGTAGTTTCCGCCGACGTGCCACCGTAACAAGCCATTTCAACTCCTTCCTGCAAACCTTCGGGTTGTGTAAAAAGTACCCCGGTTCAGCATCCAATCCCAGCGGAAACATCCTCAACTGCAGTGCAAGACCGTCTGGTTCAAATGACAAAATAAGAGCAGGAGATCGTCCCAGCATGATTTCCTCCTGCATGGGAGATGTCCGCTGCGAAACATGTTTACCTACAAAGGCAGGAGTGTGAAACATGCTTCATCTTGCCCGAGGAAATATACAACGCCAAACGGCCACTCAGATCACCTCTGGAGGGCTGTGGGAAGTCTGATTTGGAATTTGCATATGCAACTTGACAAAGGAATCACTCAGCCCCACGGGTCCACTTTCACTTGCAACCGCGGGAATAATGTTGTGTATAGTTTTCCTTCGTCGACCGCAATTGCAAGCCTCAGCTCTTTTAATTCAGTAAAGGGAAAATCAGTAGAGGAATGGAAATCGTCAGCTCTCACTTGTTTTCAGTTCATAATCTAAACTTTCAACTTGGCTATTCATAAACTCCAGCATCTCATCCACATTCTTGTCATCAACATGACGGGGCTGGGGGCTCTCATGTTCTGGCTTATCTTCGCGGTTCATAACTGCATTGAGTTGGTTAGTTGTTAGTTTGGCTGGAAATTTCGGAATACTTTAGCAAACTTTCCCACTTTCTTCTTCAAAGCACACAAAGCCACGGCGGATGAAATGTCTAATTACCATGCGAAGATGATCGTTTGGGAATTTGACAATGATCGAGTAGTACGCATTGAGAAGCGTCCAATTTCCAACAGGCTTGTACTCTCATCCTTTGAACAAGTTTGCTCCTACACTTCAAAGCACATCCTTGAAATTTCCTATTACTTTAATCCCGGGTGAGCATGGGACCAAATCCCTTTGTTTTATCCAAGGGCCAGTGTGAAATCATTGTTGAATTTATGCATACTGAGTGAAAGATTTTGAGGAAAAAAGAAAAACTTTTCATCATCCCATTCACTGAAACACCAGTTCACATCGCTAGCCCAAACATTGTACAGGGTCCCAACTTTTCTGGAGCTCAGCCCTAATTTAAACGTGAGAAATGGGCGTCATGGCTGTGAAATCCGAAATGAATTTCTTGCACAATCCGCTCAGTTGTTGGATATGACGCAATTCAGTTTCCCATGCCAGGATAACAAGGCGTACGCGAGTAACGGAGGTGAAATGGTTCTCATGGCGAAAATTGCGGAATGCTTCCCCGACTTTTAATTATTTTCCTCGAGCCCGTCATCTTTTCATTTTGTAAGAAATTCACCAGTTCGCATCCAAGCAAGCCCTTTGATTATTGTCTGTGTGTGTATTTTCGTCCTTCAAAAATATTCGCAAGACAGAACCGTTTATCATTCCACAGCGCTGTTGAATTTCGCCTCATCCTTCGCCTCTTTCCATCACCAGCATGTCATCATCTCTGCAGCCCTTTTTAATCATCTCATATGAAAAGAATTAGCCATGCAAAAATTCATTCGCTCCTAACACCATGTCAGCCAGCTCGGAAATGATAACGGACCGACCGAAGGAGAAGTGTCACAAAGGCTTCAGTGATAAGACTCGGGCCATAAGACTGCCGGATTCTCCTCGACAGACTTCGAGCACAAGTGCTCGACCGAGAGTAAGTAAAAGATTTCGCTTCACGCTTTCTCGCAGTCTCCTTGAATGTTTTCCATGTCTTGGCGCTTTTGCTCCCAAACAAGCTGGTTTCCTCCTCATTCCGTCCGCTCACGCCTCCCTAGACAGTGGTAAGACTGCGAGTTTCTCCTAATTCAATGATTGCATGACATTTGATGAATGATGTTCAATTTATTGCTTCACCTATGTCAACAGCTTTCTCTTGACAAGTGTGAATCTTATTGGCTTATGAGACTCGAGAAAAATGTTACAACTTACAAATTGCAAAGTGTGCGTTGACACTCTTACTCGCGCAACATTTCCATCTTCCATTTCTTCCCGCGACAAATCGCTGTGTAGTATCACACGTTCCGGAGCTACAAACGAGGTAATTCTTCGCATAGGAAAACAAAATGAAAACAAGGAGACAGAGTTGTGACAAAAAATAGTTGCAAGCTACAGCGATGATAAATAAAGCACAAGGAAATGACATCCATCCTCCCGCTCCTAATGAGAAATAGAGGACCCAGTCTCTCCATACGCGGCGACATTTACAGAATCTAAAGTGGACTGGAACTGCTTTCAGCTTGTGAAATTTATGTACTGTATTTCTGTCTCAAAAAAACCATGTAGCATTGCGGATCGGGTCATCTGGAGAATGTGGAACAGAGGCTACAGAGGCAGCAACAATCTCCCCATCTTCCGTACAAAACAACTTGATCAGATTCTTCCACCGTTACTCCGCCCTTTCCAAGCTTGACTTTCTCTATATATTTCCGTCATAGAGTCAACCAAGTTGTTCTCCGAATCTCTCTCTCCCGTTCTCGTCGCCGTCGCCACCATTTTCGGCCTTCCCCAAATTTCACAGTTGGCCAACGCAGAAACGCTCTGCAGTCCGTCCGCTATAGTTGAGTAAAAAATATAGGTCCTTCATTCTGCTAACCGTTGCCATCAGACTGGAAGATGAAGAGCGCCTAGACAGGTTTGTACGCATGTATAACACGTAACTAGTGAGAAGGGTGGCAGTGACTAAGGGAAAGACCGACTTGGAGTGAGCGTCAACAAGCCAGATGGAGAAAAGTTTAACAACTTTATAAAGTGCGCCCAGGAGAGTGTGTAAACGACCGTATGAATGGCCAGTGGAAGAAGAGAAAACCTGCCTTCTAAAGTTGCACACAGGACGGATAATTGAACCAATACTGGATTCAAAACATCACTTTCTCCATCCAACCCGCCAACTACACATTTTCCATCCCAACTAACGGCCAATTCCAATCCAAACAGTACATTTTCATCCACCTGAACGATACACAACTACAAGCCAATCGCACAAGTCCCACATTCAAGTCATGACTACCGGGAGAGAAAACTCGGTAGAAATACCGCCTGCTCAGCCGCTAATGTTCCGCGTATTTCTCGCTTCTGCTACAAATAGACCTGATTGTGTCACTTGAATGGGCGAACTCAAATTAAGATCATTCTTTCACTGGTAAAAATATAATAACTCCGCTGCTCATCACTTTCCTCCAACTCCCTCTCCTCTTCAACTTGTGTTACATTGCGGCCATTGTCACGCTCCTCCGTGGTGTCACGACTGCAAAACTTTCTGGATGCTCGCTCCGACCGCCACTCTCAGTAATTACCACAAGTAATACAGTAAGCATTTATGCCACAACTTTCTATAAGACGTCCACAGCCGAACTTGATGGTGATATGGCAGTGGTCAATTTCCTCGTGGATTTGTCGTCACTCGGTCCCACTCCACTCCGCACTTGAGCTATCATCAAGTTGGTATTCTCATCATCCGGTTTTTACTAATTACAGCGCCGAAATGACCATGCCATTTCCTTTGATTATCTCTCAACCTCATCAAAAGTTCCCACAGGATCGAATTATCCTGATTGAAGTCTTGTACTGTTTTTTTTCTCCCGTTCAGCTAACTGTCATCCTTATTATTTCACGAGAGCGATTTACCTCTAACTGGCAAATTATGTCAACAATCACATTCTCTGTTCTATTTCGTGCTTAAGAGTTTCGTGCGAAGCTTCAATGCAATCAAGCTCTGTGCGGAAACATGGTTACGACCTTCAACACACAGCAGGGGTATTAAAATGGAATACAATACAAATTAAAGTCTATTGCATGGCCCATCCCTTCTTGCCCTGGTAACAAAGACGGGTGATTTCAAAACAAAATTACATACCCGGTTCGTAAGCTGCTGAAGGCATTGCAAGTTGCATCCGGACAACAAAAGATGCAAAGACAGTGAAAGATTTATGCGATTCCAGCGAGATTATTTTCCCAAGACCTACTTTGACCACAACCTCCTTCCGTGGATCAAACTGCAGCCTCCCTTAGCAGAATGTCAACTAAGGATAAATGAACGGCGGGAGGAAAAAGTTGGTGCTCTCTCACAGTCTCACTTCCACTCACTTTCCATGAGCAACCATTGCATTGTCACTGCTGGGGGGATGTGTTCCTCCGAGATGGTCTTACATTTACACGCCTGCTCGCTATGTGGCCAGTGGCAAAAACGACTGCCTTCCCCCGCTCGACTCTGCAGTGAACTGAAACATGCAATTTGAGCTAACAAGCTTTGCGAAATGACGGCCCTCTAAGCCCGGCATTTGAGCAGATACATGCGAAAGGCCAGATTGGCAGAAAATTGGCGAAGCATGCTAGCTATCCAACGTCAGTGGTGAGAAGCCAGCGATGCAAACTGCTACCAGTCAGCGGCCACTTCACCGAGGGAGGTGCTAACAGCATTTGAGCTGGGAGAAGATACACTTCTGTGACCATAATAGAAAAGGAAGCCTGGCACTCAGCAGACAAGTAATAAGTATTGTGAAATGGCGCATAACTGTTATTATTATCACTGAGTCACTCTTTCTCCCGGCATGAGCATAAACGGCGGTATTATGTAATTGCTGTGCCTACACTCCCACTCCCTGGACGGTTTGTCGCAAATGTTTTTGTTCAAAAAATACATCAAGAGCAACAAGACCAACCGATTCTGAACCGAGGCAACCATGTGTCTGCTCAAGTAAGACTGGATAAAAAACGTGCATAGTATCCCAAGGAGCTGACAACTCGATGAATTTTTACAACTGGACAAACTATCAAGTTTCCACACCAGATGCTTCGCATCGTACCTCCTCTTGCATATTCCTCGCAGTCTATCCACAACTTCCAAAAATATGCCTATCTAAATAGGAACAGCTTTTCAAACGTTCCAGCTACCATTTATGCACTGAAGAGTACAAATTATTTTCAGTCGTCGCTCAAAATTACCTCTGTGCTTAGGAGCACGTGATTGTCATTTTTGCCTCTGACCTCAAGTTCGAAAACAAATTTCTGAGCATAATGCTTTTGAAGAGCCGTGAAAAACTCATCTTGGTTTCAAAACCGAAAATTAAAAGAACTGTGTTCCATAAATCTGCCTTAAGTTGATGCTCAATCATTGTTGTTTCCAGCAAAATATCATTTTGTAGCAGCTTATGCCTGCTCCTTGGTTGGAGCCCTAACCCTAAGCAGTCAAGGAGATATGGTGGACGCACAATCGTAAGGGAAAACACATGGAGTTGTACGAACTCCAAGTGGAGCTGTTGGTCACACTCACTTGGTTGAAACTGAGAAGGAAATTTTAATTTCACATTTTTGAGAAATCTATTTTTGGAATCATGTTCACACACCATATCTTCTGCGATTTCCGCCGTAACACTAGAGTTCAAGAAGCTCCATTCAATCTCACTTTTGCTCCAATTTTGACACGAAACGTGAGAGAAAAATCCATACTTCTTGTGAAGCAAGTAATCATTTAAATTTTTTAATTATTTTCAAAATGCTAGAGACCTTGTACGTCCGAGATGCAAAAGCTCATTCCACTCATGTGTCAAGCACAGGCGAGAAAGTTGGGACTAATTTTTGAAGGCGAAACCTTTTAAATGCGACGGCATGCACGTGGAGCAGAGCCCTG
>VRMD01000415.1:0-27201 GCA_009872375.1 Sminthurides bifidus
GAAAAGACTTTCTAGTACGTCATCTCTGATTACGGCAGTGCACTTTTTTCTCCGTTTACGTAATCCGTCTTATTTTGCTTACGTAATTGATACCGGCTGGTGGACATGAGTTTCTTCGTTGAGAAAAGTTGCGAGTTTAAAAACTTTTCATCAACTATAGTGTCTTTTTCTGTTCATTCATTGAAAACCGCATGCTGGATTCATCTAATGCAAGTCGCAGACTTACAAACTCCCGACTCGCTCTCAACTTTCACTTCCTATCTCTCTTCCAGACTACGAGCGTTACTTTCACCATAGCTTTCAACCAAAGTCGTATTTACTGTTAACATGTGGAAATTGCAAACCCCGAAGTTTTTGCTTAGTCGCTCCCATCCTCCTCCTGACGAAGCTTATTTCCTGTGAGATGCAACGTGAACTTTTCCAGTCAAAGCATTTCAAGGAATTGGAATCAATTTAAAAAACTTAAATAAAATTCATCCTACCACTACCGCAGCCCCGTAAATGGAACAGACCCATGGCAGAGACTGTATCAAACATCAGCATTCTACTACCACTTCGGTGTACTTTCTCCACACCAAAGGGATTCATTCTCCGAAGAGAGGAGTCCTGCTGCACAAAGATAATCCAAGAGAAAGTCTTTCTCCTTTACAAACCATTCAATTTCAACTACCCTTGCATCCAAGCAGGTGCTTCATGTCAAGCTTTTACCGTATGCTTACGGCAAGCTCACAGCCTCACCCCACTCCTGTGCCGTGATCAATGCAAGAAACCAAGCAAAGTACACTTGCCATACCCCAACTCAAAGCTTGGAACGGGACCGTAGCACAGAGTGGGAGAGATGAACCTTCCATAAAGGAGAATAGAGGGAGCGGAGCGAGCCCAATACTGCACCATATTCCCGCACTGGGCCTGCAACAGCCCCGAAATACAAGCACCCACGTTAGTCTGTTCTGAACATTGGTCGAGGGAGGTTATCGCCGAGAGGCTTTGCTCTTTCCTATCCGATTCGTTATTTACAACAGCTCTCCAGAGTTTACTTCAGGCTTCAGGACTGCATTTCTTCTCCCATTAGCTGGCATACATCACTTACTTGTCAAATTACACGCGAGAGGAAATACCTGCTCCTTCTCGCTACACTGACACAGGACGTTGTGCTACATCAAATATCTGCAGTGGTATCATCATTTGGAGCTCAGGCTACCAGTGCCGTGCCAATACACTGACGAACAACTAACCTTTGGATATTACCCAGGCAGGTGAAACTTGAAGTGACCCTGACCGGGCTACGTTGCAGTAGTGGAAAACATCCTTAACTTGTGTATTCCTTGTGGATTAACTGGAAACAGGGTCGTGTTTCTCTTGAAAGGTGCAAGTTGCAACGGAACTTTCGGCGGAGGAAAAAAATTGTCATATTTTTTCGGAATTTTTGCAGTAGTTATTGGACGTTAGTTTTGGGAAAAAACTGCAGCTGCAGACCTGCCACTGGAAGAGAAAGTTTTTGGTGAAAGTTTTTAATCGCATTCCCTGCCCTTGGAGCGAAAGGGACAAAACTGCAGTGAAAGTCATTAGCATTGTAACGGTGGAATTGAAGTGGGGAAAAGTTTCGGCTCAGCTCGTTATTGTCATAAAGGGCAAATATTCGGGAGCAAGTCTCTGTTTGCAAACAGTTGCTGCTCTACCTTGGTGAAACTGCAACAACGGTTATTATAATTGTGCCATTGGATTTGTAAATAGACCCTGTAAGCAACACCAGGTACAGAAGTTGCCATTAGAGCGTCAATTATTTCATATGGACAGACCAAGTAGCTACGGTTTAAGCCTGCAACTTATATGATTATATCATGTGTATGTGAAAGTGTAAGCACATTCGTGACTATTAATACGATAAGAGAAAGTGCTTAAATGTACTAGATACATGTTTTGTTCTCCTAGTCCGAAGGCAAATTGGACACTTTGCCCACACTTTCTCCGCACTATACACAAACATAGAGGTGAAAGTACTTGGAAGAAGAAGTTGATGGTGACACTGGGCTGGTTAATACAAGTACAAGTACGTTCCATAGATACATATTCGTTATAAGACGAGCTCTTGTGAAAACTAAAGTTTATTCACGGAACTGAAAGTTGGAAGTACTTACTGGAATTCACCCGGTGAAATCTCCAACTTACTACAAAGTTGAGCGGAAGAAGGGAGAAAGTACATCCTTCGTAAGCGGATGCAATCCATCGTCAATTCCTTATCTTCCCGCCCTCTCCGTTGTAAATCATAGGAGAAAGTGCATACAGTGAATGTAATAGCATCGCCCAGTCGATCAACAGTAGTTTCACTACTACGAGCAGATTACCCAAGTCGAAATACTTAAGGAGGAGAGGAAGCCCAAGACAAGATAGAAAGGAGTCGGGACTTTCTCCTAATAACTTCTTTGTCTTTGGAATTACATTGTGAACGCTTCAGTGCTTAATCTGGACTAATATATGTTAGGAGAGTTGAACAAACTCTGGTGATCCGTACAATATTAACAGTTTGCTTCATGGACGATTAATCTTGCTGTAGATTGCTGGAGATAGTGAGAGCTACAGCAAGCTTTTACCAGGGCTGGGACTGCAAGTTTGAGAACAAATAAATTTTACACACAACCAATTTGTGAATTGATCCCCAGCTAATTTGGTCGGATTACAGGAGATGGTTTGATGGTAAGTGGAACTTGTATGCATTTTTTCATCCGGGTTACCTTAAGTTGTAAATTCCCGCGAAATTGCATTGGGAGCGAAGCTGAGGAAACAATGGTTCAGGATCAAGCATTCATTCACCTGGGGTGTATGTACATTGGAATCGTATCATCAAGAGCTAGTGATTGCAGTGATCAATAAAAGCAGCCATGTTTAATGTATCAAGGCCTTTGGTACGCACAAATATATCATCCCTCTTGAGCTGTCAGCCCTGATTCTTAATTAAGTACGCGGCTGTGAGTCAAGGAAAGCGAAAGTCATTCAGCCACCTTAAAGAAGAACGCTTGAGTTCTCTTCGAATTGCCATTTGCCACTACATTCCTCCTTGGCTTTCCACCGGCACTTAATTCAAGATCGTGTCAATCCTGGCGCAATTTCCAATTTCCGGTGTGTAAGCTAAACTACTCAACGTCCTTGGCCGTCACCATGGAGTAAGCTACGGTTTGGGCTCGGAGATACACAAACTAGTGATGTGATGGCGGGGTTGATGGAACTAATGTGGCTATTGAACCAGTGTGTTGTCGGTTCGGCTAAATTGGTTGAGGTAGCCTTGTTTTCCTGTTTTGTTAAGAGGCATTGGCTCGTTTCAATTCCTTTCCGCTGCATCCTTGACAGCAGCCCATTCACGAGATTAGTCAGGCGTCTCCATTAGGGTATTTTTCTCTAATTCTCTAAGTACCCTCATTAATCCCTATCCATGGCCGGTTAACCGTGAGACAGCATCAATCTAGTTCTAAGGCTATAACATACCGGGGTGTTTTGAGTGATGGAGGCTGGGACCATGGTGTACTGGTGTGTAGTTCCGCTCTAGTTGAGGGTAGTCAATAATGGTGTTTGATTTTACGCCAAACAGGCAATATAGAAAGAGAAAAGGAACATCAATCCATGAAGATAATTCAAATTTACTGTTCTTCACACATGATTCTCTGAATCTTTCCAGTTTCTCTGTTTTACTAATATCACTTTGTCTCTTTTCTAACAAGTCGTTCAGCTAGTAAAGCCCGGTGTGGTATCTCCCCCCCCCAAAGCGTTAGTTCGGACAAGGCATTGTGTTTTTGCCCAAGTCGTAAATGATTTTACTCACGCTGCGGTGGTCGGCGTAAGCGAATTTTAAAATTTTTCTAATGGAATTATAAATTTCGGCCATTTTGGAAGAGGGATGAAAAACAGGGAAGATCTATGACCCCACTCTGCATTTGGGAAAGATAAGCTTACGGCACTGTTTGGAGCGAAAAGCCCCAGTTCCCACTACACATCCAAGTGGGCCAAGTAGCCCAATCTTCAGTTTTTAGCTCTCAAGAAACCGGGTAGAGGACATTATTCAACTTCAAATCATGGAGAAGAGGAAAGTAGGCAGAGGCTGGCTGTATCGCTGTTTTTGCACGAGAATAAAATTTTTCTAATGGAATTATAAATTTCGGCCATTTTGGAAGAGGGATGAAAAACAGGGAAGATCTATGACCCCACTCTGCATTTGCGAAAGATAAGCTTACGGCACTGTTTGGAGCGAAAAGTCCCAGTTCCCACTACGCATCCAAGTGGGCCAAGTAGCCCAATCTTCAGTTCTTAGCTCTCAAGAAACCGGGTAGAGGACATTATTCAACTTCAAATCATGGAGAAGAGGAAAGTAGGCAGAGGCTGGCTGTATCGCTGTTTTTGCACGAGAAAGGCCTGTGGATACGTTGGACGGTGGGACCTCATCGGGAAAAAATATAGGGCAGTTAGGCTTGGTAGCGGAAGCAGTTTAACAGATAGCCTGTCGGAACTTATCTTCTGTTCCCATGATAGCAATCATATTGTTGTAAGTGTCTTAGCACTAAAATAGAAGTAGTTTGTGCGTAGTCCCCCCGAGTATACCGTCCGCCTCGGTAGATTTGTCTTGTTTCTTTTCCAGGCTCATTAGCCAAGTTCCAGTCCAGACTTTGTTCAAGAGGCGTTCGCCCACATTTCTGCGTACTTGCTCATGAGGAGACACCGAGCGTAAAAAGTCCGCGGGTTTTGTTTTTACTTGACAAAAATTCATTTTTTCATCAGCCACAAGACCGCAAGACGCATAGACGGACCATCCAAAGTATTTTTTCATGAGTCACAATAGCACACGACGTATAGACGGACCAAAAAAAGTATTTCATCATGAGCCACAATAGCACAAGACCTAAAGTTTTTTGAACTCCATGGTCAAAGTACGCATTTGCCGAAGACCAGTAGGTTCAGGAACATTTTGTGAAAATATTCTTCTGGAACAGGAAAGAATCCTCGGATTGGAATGACTGCTTGCACTACCTGAGCTTTCCGACTTGTAATAACAACGTCAAGGGACGTGACGGGAAACAAGAGGCGGAATGAAAACACATAGCTTTCTAATCACCAATTCAATGACTACCAGGGACTTTAGCCCAGTTCCGCAATTCCACGCCTGAGTCTGCCCAAGTTGAGCAATAGTCATTGAGTTTCAGTCCTTTCAGTGGAGGAGTTTGCCCGTAGTCTAGTACATGTACCATATACAGGGGTGTCATTCAGACGGAGGCATTGCCATCTCGGCAATAAAGTTAACAGCTAATGTTCTCTAAATTTAGTTTATGGCTGCCTCAACTTCAATTTCGGTTCGGTACACGGCATAATATTTCTCTTGGCCAATTTTCCTCCTACTTTTAAGATAGCAGTTTCCTCCTGCCCTCCTGTTTCCGATGTCACCGGCTGTGGTGCGTCCGATGGTCCGTGAGACTTTGCCATCTCGTGTGAATAAGTTTCCAGTTTTTGGGAACCTTCGGAGCCTTGCCTTATGCTTGGTCGTTGCAGTCCAAGGCCTTGTTGCCGTTCCGTGTGAATTTAATGCTTCGTTTACGGAGAGAGGAGTTGTGCAAAAATTCTGTTTTGGACTATGCAATTTCCTCCTGAGTCAGTGTGGGGAAAAAATCACATTAACATGCAGGACCTACCAGAGCGGAGACCTGAGACACACGTGGATGAGAGCTCATTTCCAAGCTGTCCGTTTGCATTTAATGGCTTATATTTTATAGACGTGTTGTGTCGCAAGCACGGCTTGTGTGTAGTACATTATGCAAAATCAAGTAGGCACTGCAGTCCTCCGTGTACATAATTCTTTGTTGGGAAAAATACTTTCTACCGGCTTGTCACGCTAACGAGCTACTGTTTCTGAAGGCGCACTTTCGCAATAATTTCATTTCTCAAGTGCTTATATATTGTTAGTCCATGTTTTGGAAATTCCTCCAGACTCTTTATGGCAGGATACTGCCTTTATAGCTTTAACTCTCGTGTAATTGTCAACGACTGGGGCTGTTCTGCATTACGTTTTCTATACCCCCCTCCTACTTGGAGAGAGGCGAGTGGGTTAAGAAGTACGGCTAGAGAGCTGGGAAAAACCTCAAGTCTCTCTGGAACTCCAAGCCTGGCTGGTGGTATGGTTTCGTACAAGAGGAAGCGAAATTGCCAATTTCCAAGTTCCTTAGGCACGTGAAAGATGCATGTGCAAATATTTTGCGAGAGAGGGAATTCGTTTAGATGATGGGGGAGGGAATGAAGGACTGAATTAGCCCTCTTTTGAGCCTTTCACTTCATAATCCTTCCAAGGATGTATCTCATGCTAATGCTAATATCCTGCTTTTCGCACTTGTCAGCCCAGTACATAGGGGTAAATTACCGACATTTTGCTAGTTGTTTTCTTCCTGGCTCTTAAACGGCTCTGTATGCATGGAACAAGGATGGAATGGCTGACCCTGATCTGATGATAGGGGTGAAGATAGGTTGCCATGGTAACAGATTCGCATCAAGGTTGGAGCGAGTCTCGTGTATACGTGGTTATTGACCAGTGGTAAGCATCCTGGTTCGCGAAATCTTTCGCAAGAGTAAATAACACAAGTTTGTGTCCCACCCTCCATTACATTTTCATGCGGAAAAAGACACGGAAACCGGACCTCTCTCAGGCTCAGGGGCCATTAGTGGTCTTACGTGTTTCGCACTGGCTGATCACGTTACGTTCGATACTCGACCCAGATACACGGCAGGTAGGTAATCATGCGTTTGTTCTTGAGTCTCTTTCTTTTCCAACTCTTTGCGGCAGGGGAAAAGAATGCGGAAAATGCCTTGCAACACGCATTCCTTGACCACGTAAAGCTCATCGCGCGTAGCAATTTTATTCGCTCATGGCCACAGGTCACGTTTTTTCAGACCACCGAGATAGAACGTAACACGGCCTTGAATTCCTCCAGGTTCGGAGAAGAGCATGGGCTGAGCCGGTAGTAAAATTGCAAGTTCTCTCGGCCGGCTGGGACTGAAGTAAAGAATAAGTTATGAACGTTGAGAGACCCGAGACTTTAATACGGGCCTACCTGCGTTCCGTTTCCTGTGCAAGTCAGTAACAGTCCTGCTCCAAG
The DNA here is from genome assembly GCA_009872375.1 of Sminthurides bifidus. Taxonomy (NCBI): domain Eukaryota; kingdom Metazoa; phylum Arthropoda; class Collembola; order Symphypleona; family Sminthurididae; genus Sminthurides; species Sminthurides bifidus. The sequence continues at coordinate 7,125 of VRMD01000415.1, forward strand.
TTACGACAAGAGTCCTGAAAGTAAAAGTGGGACGGTAACTGCCTACCGCTCGACTACTTTACGGCAATGGAACCAAGTAGAGAAAAGAATATACTAACATTAAAAGATGATTTGACAAACCGCGGGAGAAAAGGCACAGAGACGTGCTTTCATATATGCTGTCGTATTTTCCTCTTGACTGGAGAAGCATGCTGGGACAATGTCTAGAGACTTTTAAATCTTGAGAGGCGTAAAAGGTTTTTGAATGAATGGAGAGACTAAAAGAGATACGCATTCTTGTGTGCATTACATCACGTTACAATATCTTCTTAAAAGTCTTTCACTCTCGTTAAAAAGGAAGCCGCTGTAGTGGATGAAATGCTGATGGAGGAGAAGGCAAGTGAAAGGTGCTTTCTCGGTTGAACTTTCTCCCTTTCGTGAACATCAACTAAGGTTCAAATGCATGTGTATGAGGTACGATGGCAGGTAGGAGTAAATATTAAATTCCATATGCGGTGTGTATTTTATTTTGGCTTTTAGAAAGTAATGCAAATGCCAAAAAGTAGCGGATGAGTGGTATAAATTTCTTCTCAACTTATTATACAAGAATGTATAGGCGAGAGCGGGGAGATGTGCGGAGGTGGTAAAATTGCAAAAGGGAACGGATAAAGGTTTGCACTTTCTCCTCTCATCCCTTGTCTTCTCATCTGCTATCTTTCCGTTTCCCCAAAGTGTGAACACGAATACCAATGATGGCGGCGTACTTTCTTTCTCTTCCCATTCCTCTTATGTTCTATCCATTTTCCTCCTATCATTTCCATTCACAAAGCACACATGACTGAGCATGAGGGGAGGGGGGAGGAGGTGAAAGTGAGAGAGAGGAAGAAAAATTTTAAAAATTCACACAGCACTACCTTCGGCACACAAAGGACTCAGGTGAAAGTTTCTCTTCCTGTCACGTAAAATTTATCATGACACTTGCACAGAGCCGCCGTTGCAAAATTTAATTCACTGAGTGTGTTGCAAAACAAATATTGGCTGTGCCCATTACCGCCGTAGATAAACAATGTCAAGTCCAAAAACTATTCGTCAGTCGATGGAGAATTTACTTTGCTAAATTTAAATCAATTCCATGGATTTTTCCTCCTTTACTGTACCCTAACTTGGCGCGAGTTTTGTGTATTTTGATTTCCTTCCGAAGAGTTAAGTGAAACGCTCAGGCTTTGGAAAAGCAGATAAAAGTAAGCTGACAATCAGGGACACTAAACGACAGAAATTTCCGGAGCTGTAAAACCCATTTTCTGTCCCGCTTATCCCCGAGAGTGCTTCATGCCTTGTGTGCAAAGTAATTAACGTGTTGAGAGAATCGTTAGCCGTCACATTTGCAAGTCAGAGGCAGCTTGAGTTGAATCGCTAAGTTGATTTATATAATGCTGTTTGAAAAAAAATCAACACGGAAAGCCGATTACGAACGTTGCAAAGCAGCATCAGCTCTTAGCTTTTAGCTCGTGATTTGAAACTAGGGCAGATGGGCTTGCTTGTTGTGTTGTGCGATTAAATTCCATGTTGAAGATCTAGAGTTGATTCCTTAATGTTTAGAAAACATAGAAAATTTCTGCTTACCAACAATTAGATTTAACGAACAGGTTACAAACATTTTCAAGTAGTTCCTTCAAGGGTTGAGAATTGTGCCGCATTACCCATTACGATTTGGTTGTAAGAACAAGTTCAAAGAGTAGTCTTCACAATACCGATATTACGTTTTACTAGTTACTGGTACTACTTAATGATACTAGGAACGAAACAACAAGGTATTCCAAGAGCTTGTTAGACTCAGCATAAGAAAAATTGAAACTACTGGCTGTCATTTATCCACTCTTTCTCCTTTCATTCTGATCCAGGATATTGGTAGCCAACCACCTCCAAATTAATTGATATTGAATTCGTAACAATTGTAGTTACATGGCTTATTTATTTTAGATGCTGAGTGATTAACCTAGAGTTTGACCAGGAACATAATGCAATGTGCGAAAAGAAAAATCGGCTTAATTGTCTGTCCAAACTGATGAAATTAACGGATGTAACGATGGGTAAAACGATTTCTTTGCATTAGTTAAATTTGAATTCCATACTCAACACTCATTACGTAACGTAATTAAGCCCAGGTACATACTTACTTAACGTTAACACTTATGCAATAGTCCATAGATGCGTCACAGCAATCATCCAATGTGTTTAAATTCCTCGTTTAGCAAGACCGTCTGCACGCGATTTCAAAATCCTTGAATTATGCCTCTGTTTGTCGATAATATCACACGATACAGTTGTTGATATTCCTCCAAAATTTCATTGTATGTTCCCCTTTGATTGACACTTTACCACCCACCACCTAACCAGCTATAGCTTATGCTTAATTGCCTTCCCACATAGGGCAGCAATTAGAATCACAGAAGAAATTGTATTTGTATAGATAACAGTGCTATTGTGCCGAATAGATATTGCATCCCTTGAGTCAATCAAGGGATCATATCGATTGATACGAGCTGTTATGCCACCTTTTACTACATTAAGCCCCAAAATAAGTAGTCCTAATACATATTTTCAATTACCCGTCAAGTTCCAGTACATACCATCCTAATGTCTATCTTTCGATTCCAGCCAGGTGAAAATTACAGGTAAAGCACCCTGAAACTGAAACTGCCTTGCGTTTAACTGCATACGATTTAAGACACATAGGATTGATTGCAGGTTCTCGGTTTAACGGTGCATTAGGGAAATGCTCCCCAACTTAATTACTGTGTCCAGTATTCTCTTCGATGGCCACATTTTATCGCCTCTATCCTTCATCATACTCTTTCACTCTTCCAAAAATACGATTCCCGATATTGATGCCGGTGTCCATCGTGACGTAGCTGTGAGATACATATCTTGATTCCTCCTATCTCCTTCTAATAGCAGTACTTGACTATGTTCTCGCCCACATGAGGCAATCAGGCGCTGGGAGCAGCTGACATGGAAATTGCGTGCAAATTTTCCACATACCTGAGAAAAACAGTTACTTCCAGGGAACATTTCACCTGGAATTCACGTCATTCTCAATAATTACGAGTTCTCCTGGACTGACCTATTTGACTTATCTGTGGAGAGAGGACATTTAAGTCATCTGCTTACATCTGCCCCTTCTTCAACGTAAGTCGTTCTCCTGCCAGACTTTATGTAATTGCTTCAATGGGGCCAATGTCTCCAAATCGGCAGTAGTACCGCATTATTCAATGGAAGTGAGTACAATCTCATTACCGAAAGTTGAATGTAGGAGTGGACTCCCTGTAATAAGAAGGCGAAGACCACACAGCAAGTATAGGAAATCAACTGCTGTTCGGCGTCGGCGACTTAGTCAATCTTGCCTCTGCCTGATTACATGAACAATTCATGAATGGATGAGCTGGGAATAATAGACGTTAATAATGAATGTGATCTGTCCTAGAAAAAGGGTATGGAAAGCCATGGCGATGGCCTTTCTCCAACTTATTTACCTCTCAAGAGGGTGTTATTTCATCTGTCCCAATCCCAGTTATTCTTAGCTCTATGTGACACAGTCAAGAATAGCGAGCTTTGGCAGCGACCAGGTGACCACGACTTTCAGGCCCATCTCCGCCACGTATTTCTTTTGCATCTCGTGCCGGTCGTAATAAACAGGTGAATTTGTGAATAGGTGGGCTACGATCCGAAATTGGTTTTCAACTTAGAGCCGAGGAGTGTGCGTAACACAGAGCGTGTTACGCGCCTAGCGTTCTATCAAGCTGAGTTCAGTACCTTTATTTATCGTTGGGTTTGGCAATGCAGACACGATGGTGTCCTCGTAGCGACTTACGTCAGCAAATTCGCTACCTTCACAAACTACCGTTATGAAAATACCGCTTTCGTTGAGCAGTCCGTCGTTCTGTTTGCCTAGTTTCACGATGCAAGTTTAATCTCGTAAATGGCTTGGCTGACTTGCAAATCAAAAATCTTCTCACGGTTCGTGAATATTCCTCCTCCTAAATTCCCTGCATATGAGTTTGCGAATTTTATCATTTGTGTACATCTGCAGAGAAATGACTGAAGCGTGAAACTCACGCAACCGTAACCGTAACGGTGTTGAATAATCTACTCGGAGGACTTTAACAGCCTTGTAGCCCAGTATTCAGCCTGTGAAATAACAAAGTCCGTATGGATTGTCAGCTTCAGAGGACGAAGCCACCTCTGAATACCAGGTTTATTGCATCAGATAAACTAGCGGCTGAATAAAGACTAAGCCCACATTGTGAGAGGAATTTCGCGCTGAGCAAAATGACAAGAGGGACAGAGTGACAAATCCTCCCAATAAATAAAAAGTCAGAGGCTGCTCCCACATTACAATGTGGTGAAAGCAAGGTATGCCGAGAGTGAAAGCAGTGCTGGAGCTGTGGATTCAGAGCCTGAGCTTTTGCTCCTGATTGTTTACTGGGCTCTTGTACCGGGATTCAGTGATGGAAGACAAGATGTCTGGTAGTATGGCAGCGAGGCTGGTGTGAGGCAGGTGACGGAATTGATTTTAGAACGGTGAGTTTGCGGTCGTCATACTTATACAAGCACTGAATAATCAAAATAATGGCGCTATAGTTTAGAGAAATGTTGATAGTTTCGAATCGCGTGATGGAGGTACGTGAGAGGGCTTTGATTCCTTCTCTGTCTTACTTACTCCATTACTAGGGTCTGTGTCTGACTTTCTCCCGTGCTTTCTCCTCCAGAGCATTAGATTACTCCTCGTTGACATGAATAACAAAGAGGAGGTTTTGCGAAGGGAAAAATGTTTCCTTTAAATAAAAGAATGCAAGCAAGGCAGGCTGTAACTTTCACCACTTCCAGTCGTCCGTCATCTTTTATTCTAGCGCCCTTTTCATCACAAAGCCAAAGGAAGAATATCGACCTTTGAACCAAAGGGATGGAACCCATGAGAAAGTTCATTTATAATTCTTTTGAAAGAAATCGAAAACTTTTAATATGACTCGAGCTTTCTCTTCCTGCCTTCTCTCCGGTTATTCGGGTATACAAAACGAGAAAGGTGCAGCGATGTGCTTTTTTACTTTTCCACCCCTTCCTGCCTCTCACATTTAGCTCTCGGAGATTAGAATCGCGATTTGGGATTCTTACCATTTATCCTCCTCTGTAGAACGCCTCCGCTCTTCTCTACTCGCCGGTATTTGGAACGGAACGGTCGGGTAAACTTGTCCGCTATTGTTCTTCCCGCTCTTGAGTGAAAGCTTTGTGTTCAGACGCTTTCTCCCAGCGCTTTCTCCAAGAGCAATTGCCCCTTCTACCTTTGCCCATAGGCAATGGTGTAACGAAGCCGTGTTTTCCGAATCCGTATCTACTTCACCCTTCACCGCAGTCAAGGCACGATAAATTTAAGTAGCCTGATGTTACTCTGGTACACACACTTCGATTCAGTCCAACTGCCGTTGTTACAGAATACAGGAAAAATTGCATCACGTCAAGAAAAAGGATTGAGTTTTTTTGTGACTGGGAAAATTTCCCCATGTTTTGTCCACTTGCAGTTTACGGTTGATGCAGTGAAAGCTTCGTAAGCAAGAAAGAATCCACTGTGGTGAGGTTACGACTCGGGGTAAAAATATCATGTCCAATTTTAGTGTTGATATAAAGCATGCCTGGAGGAAGAAAAAGTGGTCGGTTAAGCCAAGCTAAGCTCTCTCTCCCTCTTCCCTGGCTAAACCAGAAATGATGCGTGTGGGAAGATATGGGTAATGAAAAGGTCGCACGCGACCATGCTTTATTTCTCTGTGTATGCGGACATATAAATCATTCACCAATCTGATCAGACTCTCCCACAAAATCTATGCAATTGTACCATCTGGAAAGCTGGGGTTTCAAGTCGATTTTCCAATGCACGGCAAGTTTTACGTCTCTGGTACATACTAGGTACGTTCTCGACTTTTCCCGTTGTAAGAGAGACTGGAACGTGTGACTTTAAATGGGTGTAATACCCCGTAGTTAATGGATTCTTAAGTCCTGCATGCCGTTCTGTTCAAGTATTAGTAGTTACTACAGCTCAGTACTTGTGATGGGTGTAATACCCCCGATTTAGTGGATTCTAAACTCCTTTGTGCAGTAGCTTCAGCTCAGTGCTTGTGAAATATGAAACTTGGAGAAAGTCGGTAGTGTCGTGCTTAAAACAAGGAGATTTCTATCAAACTCTCTCGAATGGTGTGCCACATCCATTAGATTCAATCGCCAGCCCTGGTTTCGATACACCTCCCCTAATTTTCAAACAGGTATGGGAGATACGCTCTGGGGTGCGTGTTCCGTGGCGTGAACCACAACCTGGAATTATCACAAGACAAATTGTAATTTTAACACCATTCAACACCACCTCATATGCTTATCTCGTATGTAACCGCGATTCCAGCGTCACACCTCCTTTGCCATTGCTTCAAGCCGCAAAACATGGTTCGCGAAACCTGAACTTGCAGCAGGGCAAATTCCATATGCTCCTAGTTCCTTCAAGGAGGAATGCATGTCCCTGAAAAGACGCTTGTTAAGCTGGAAACTATATGCTCTAGGGCGTATGTATTTGGGGTATTCAAAATTCCAACTGTAATAAAAAAAATTGTGCTCCGAGTTCAGTTGAAACTCTGAGTCAAGTGCATGTACCAAAACGCAGGCCTCTAGCATGTTACTTTCACCTGGTACTCAAACTTACGATTGACATGCATGAAAAAATGGAGAAAAAACTGCTTAAAGTAAGGTGTGAGGCTGAAAATGCGAGAAAAAACTACGAATATCGATTGGATCGGAGGCCTCTTCTTTCATATGTGAAGAAGTAAATTGCTTTATCGCTAGGGCCTATCGAGGATGAGCTAAATTTTATGGGTTTACGGAAAAAGCGGATCTGAAGAAAATAAGGATGAATATGAATACTTAACCTGATTTTTGGGGCTCGGCGGGCTTTACGGTGCCGTAACCTTTGTGAGATCGTGCGCATTTTGCGTGCAAAATTTGTTTAGTTCAAACACTTTAGTGCATCAACAGAGACCTTATGTAGGTTACCAGAACATCGGGAGAGAGCAAAGGAAAGGTTACAGGAACATCAACAATCACAAGTACTGGAGCAAGGCGATGAGACCTTCTCCCAGGAATTTGGAAGATGGAGGAGAAATGGTGTAAGGGAAAGGGGAAATCAAACGTTGTATGCTCATGAGATTTAAGAAGAGATAAAATTTATCATGTTAGCAATCTATACAAATGGCTTTTTTGTGCTTAAATGTAGGTGGTTCGCGCCAGTATTACATGCACACGTTCCTTGTGCATGTACCTCTGTTGTGCATCGCTTATTGGCTCTCTTCGGGCAGAGGTGCAGGCTTTATATCCCGTATTCTCTCGAAAAATTGTTTGAAAACTGTTAGACCAGATCAGGTGTACGGATTGCCACAGTACGTGAACAAAATTTCATCGCAAACGTTTCACACAAAAAAATGTGTAGCACATCGATAACCTCGGTTGTGAGGTACAAAAACCCAATTGCCAATTTTTAACCATCCTTCATGTTTGGCAGTTAATGCAATTGGTTCAGTTGCAGCAAGTCGGGCAATATGGACTATGACAAGTGCATTACCGGAAGTGCAGGAAGTATCTAGCGATTACCTTAAGTACGGGCTTTTAGGAAAGTGTACTAACAAATTAACAGCTTTTGTCATGCAGCTTTGTTAATGACAAGTGCATTATTGATTGTGAATGATCCCCTTTTACACCTACTCTCCTGCGAAACTAATATTTGCCCACGTGCCTATGCAAATCAAGTGCATATTGACCTAGCAATTGGGAAAAATACCCGGGCTTGAGTTCTTTTTCTACTTCATGTGGGAAGTCATCTTGATGTGTCCTATCATTAACTTTCCCCTTACGTCATGCGTTCATAGCCCCATTGTGAAAAAAGTGCATAGCCGCTAAAAGAAACGAGTTCCTTATACCCGAAGCCACTCTACCGGATTATGTTTACATACATATACTTCACATGGTCACAATTTCCTTGCGAAATTCTCTCTCGACTATCCGGTCCTGAAAAAAGAGCTTTTGATCGTAACTGATAACGGATTGCCTCCTGATCTCCAGTCAGACAGCGGCTGAATGATTTATACCCCGGGCGGAAATCAAACGTCAAGAACCAAAGGACTTATCAAACTTTAGCCGCTGATTTAAAGGAGAAAGTCGAGGAAACTGACTGGAATGACTAGAATCACCAAGGCCAGCTCCATTACAAGTTTGGCGGTCATTTCAAATCCACATCTACTTGGACCGGAGTTGAACAGCCACTTCCGACTCATCGAGACTAGGCCTCATTGAAATTAGGTGAAAGTTTCACAGCCTGTGGGCATAGAAGGGATGAGCGAAACTTCTTCAGTGTATCCCCCCCATTGGAGAGAGGAGAGTTTACTGCTCCTGCACTGCACAATCGGCACTTGCCCTTGGTCGACTTTGGTGGAGCAAGTGCTACTTGCTCATTTGCAATAAATTATCCTCTACTGCCCGTGTGCTGTTCAACGACATTTTCTATCTGCTCCACTGCCGCGAGAAACACGGCCCGAGTACACGGCTTCCCCAGCACTGGCAGTTCTACGACCCTCTCCTTTATTACGATTTCTGGCCCTTTGCATAGGTTTCCTGCTATTCATGCACCATATCCTTTTTTTATGATAGTAAAAAGTTGGATTGCTCGCATATTCAGATTCGGTGGTTCGTTTGGAGGAAACTTTGACTTTCTCCGCATTCCAAACTTTCTCCGACTTTTCACCCACAGCTCCTCCATTACTATCTGTCACACAAAGTCAACAAAGTATGTAAACCCCTCACCTCATATCACATGAGCTGAGACTTGGAGAAAGTCCCGAGATTTAAATATTTTCATCGCCAATGCAGCAAGTTCAACGACGCAACGAGACCGAGGAGACAAACCGAGGGGGAATCAGATATAAACTACGACTTTCTCCAGCACTCGTGGGTCTCACTCTCTGGCTTGGTGTCTCGCTTGATTTCACCCAAGAAAGAAATATCTAAAATCGCACACACTGCTGGAGCGCAAACACATCTTGCAAAGTTTAATTTTCCTGGGCCACATTCAAACACTGTTTTTATGCTCCAAACTCCCGCTCGGAGACACGTCACGTCTATCACCGCAACGTTGAGCGTCTACAGCTCAACAAGGCGGTATTTGTGGCTGTGGTAACGTGCTCGCATTGGTAGTTTCCCTGGCCTAGTTTTTCCCACTTTGCTTTTCTCGCTTTGGAGGAAGAAGACGAAGGCAGGAAAAGGATTTATAATCACAAGATGTTCTCTGCCAGACGCACATCATCAAACAACTTCCCCAGTTTAGTTTACTGCCACCACGAGAGAGGGGCGAGAGTAAACATTGTGTCTCGCCTCAATCACGCCAACGTCTACGAAGCCAGGATGAAGCAGAGCGGAGGAGTCATTGCTTTAAGTTGTTATGAAAATAGTTGTGGTTCGGCCTAAATGTCAACCCGGTGTCAAAATTATTTTAGACTCCATCACGACCTAACTGCGTATCGTAAATCTTTGAAATAAAACTTTTACTCCGAGGATTACTTTACTTTTGCCACTGTTTTTGTCCTCATCTTCACCCTGCCCTGCTGTGGTTTACTTTCGGTACTTGTCTTTAGTGAAATAGCCCAGCTGAGCTGGAATACTAAGTTCAGAGGTTTCTTAGATGATTTTTCTTCCAGACATTCCACTTGGTGTGCATACGTTTTCCAGGCTGTGTTTCAAGCAGCCTCTTGTGTTAAAACTTCATGTGCATACGTTTTCAAGTTCCTCGTCTAACTTTTGGGCAAGCTAGTGTCTTAGCACGAGGCAATGCACTGTAATTCTATGTAAATGCGACGATTTTAACGAGCAACCTTGGAGTTGACTGTCTCTAGCTCCTTCGCTCCTTGAATTTCTCTATAATAATTTCCATAACGACACTCCTTTGGTCCTTTCATCCCTGCACTTGAGGATCGAATGTGCAACAACCGTCTGATGAAACACTAGCTTCTTTCACTCCTTCAAAGTGGAGGGAAACTAAACACCGGAGTTGTTATACAAATAAGCGCGAAATGGTAGAAGTGGGAGTGAGCACCTTATACGTCCCCCCGTCTCAGATTCGCATGTCTCCCTCCCACCATCCCCCCACACACTTCGACGCGCTACAATTCAAAGACGTGAGAAAAAATGTGGATAGTTCAAAGACTTCATTCTCGGATGCTCCCCGCTGACGGTAAAAAATACACTTGCTGAGTTTTAACACGGTGAGTTAGACAGCTTAAACCTTTTGAATTACAACGCTCTGGTTGATACTTGCTCTCGAGCCAAAAGTTGCAAGTCTTGTGGGCCGTAGGCGACTTCAGAAGGCGAAGCTGAGACACAAGACTTGTGTTTCTCACTTTATGTTTTGGCTCCCATAACAAAATCTGAGAGACGACTTCTGCAGTAGCGGGAATGTTAGAATCTAGTTTCACATTGTAATAGCAACTTGAGCTTTCAATCCATGGTTGGATCCCTGGGTGCAGGAGGATTGAGTCCTCGAACTATCGTAGGTAACACAACGGTTCTGAGAAAGTGCATCTCGAGCCTCAAAATGGCCTCTGTTATTTGAGACACAGGGTTCGTTGTTATGGCATCCCGCTCGTGAATCAGTATTTGTTCGAGGGCTCTGGAGAAAGTTTTCCATTTTCAAGGACAAAGTTGCGCAATCTGTGAGGTTGACATTGTTATTTTCCGTTTGAAAGCACAAATTGCGTACTTCATTAAGGAATGCAGTTTGCTTTCCCTCCTCTGAATAATTGGTGAGGTACACAGGATCTGAAGCAGAGGCAAATTGGCTGTATTTCCATGACTCGTGCTTCCTATCCCTACGCCGGCACGTAATTAGGAGTTTGGTCGTTCCTTGATGAAGAAAAGGCGGTTTTGGTTGGGTCGGAGCTCGTTCTCCGGCAGATGAATTGGAGAAGGGTGGAGGGAACAATGCAGATGCTTTGGAGTATGTTGTACTGCATTTCTTTGTTGCTCACGTATTCGCTTTGTCTTCCTCCGTTGAGTTCTCGTTAATTCGCAAGAAGTTGGTTTGTGACAGCGGTGCTTGAAATAAGAGCCGGTGGAGAGCTGGGCGGGTGGATGGCGATGCTCGTAACAAATTATGATTTCTCTCACGGAGGATTATCCACAAAGGATGGAGGAAAAGATGATAACTTTCTATTTTTCATGACAGGTCATAAGAAATAATGATGTAGTGAGATTATTATTATGCTACGCACCTTCAACCACGCCTTGTTCTAGTCCACAAGTCAAGTAAGTCTTCTAGTGTGTCGTGCATGGAAAGTGGCACGGCCAATGTTAACGTCTCGGCTTTCACTCCGTCCTTTCACCGGCTCCTTTCCCCATGGCGATTTCTCGGACATAGGGTGGAATAATCACCTTACTCCAGGCTCTGAGCACTTGCAAGCGTCAAGCACCACTGGCTTTATGCTCAGTACCTTGTTCTCAACATTCTCTGGTGCATTCAAAAACAAGGCTCATACATTTTCTCATTGGGTTTAGGTAGCTTGTTAACCGCTTCATTTTTTCTGCTGACCTACCCAAATTGTTTAATGCAAAAGAAGGCGGGAACTTGTAAATCAACTTTATGACAGAGTTTGCTTTGGAGGGCAGGTCCAGGGTTTTGAGCTTGTGGGCTTGAACATAACAACTTCAAGGGAGTTTGCCAGTACTCGATGGGCCTCGGTCACGGCGTAGTTACGTATGTACTTTGGCTCGATTGCAATTAATTTTTGATCAACACCTCGCTTCCCCCTTGAACTCAAAGGGCAAAGTTCATTAACTGAATAATATACCTTAATTACTGATTCCAACTTCAATGACAGCTATGTCAATCGAATTGTAGTTAATGACTCAATAATCTATATGAGTGACTTGACCGACTTCTATCATTGGATTTTACCTGTGCTTTGGCGCCATCCCTGTTGATAACAAATGCAACAAATTGTGGTAAAAAATCAATTGTTATTGACCATTACCTCTACTAAAGAGGAGCGCTTAAAGTTCATGACAGTTAGCTCCGTAAAGACTCATTCCAATTGCATGAGATCAGCTCATTTGAAGTCGTACAAACAATGCTGTTTTAACATTTTAACCTTGAAAACACAATCTCCAAAACTAGTTCCCCTATCTTGGACTTGGACAGCTGGGAAACAATAAGTTTGTGAGAGTTACACTTCCAGGAATTTAAGACTTGTAAATCGTGTTAGTCTGAATAGAGAAGGTTTCCTTGTGGAAATCAACAAAGTAACGAAAACAAGATCACAATGGTCGGTCAGTACACTACTGTTTGTATCCTTCTGCTCCATCCTCCTTTTTCGGTTTCCGTGCCAAGAGATGGTAAATTTTCTTATTATTCCTTCTTCCTTGATGGTAAACATTGCTTTTTCCATTTCTTACGACTAGAGGGATCTGAGAGAGAGCCCCATCAGTGGACCTAATTCCCATCTTGGGAATTTGTATGTGCACTTTTCTCAAAGTTGTCTGTCTGCCGTCGTACAGACTCCGAAAACTTTGTTATTACTGCATACAGACACAGCATCAGAATTTCCTCCCGGTCCGACAGCCAAACGTTCGCGAAACGTGACCTTCCAGAACCATGTTTTCCGTGAGTCACGTGTTCACCAATCAAAGTCGTCGAAGAAGAGAAACTGAATACCCGAGTCCATTCTTGGTGCAGTTTCCTGAATTAGTAATGGAGGAAAGCCCGTGCACGAAGCATGGACCGAAAATGGACAGTTCTTGAGGTACCGTTTGTGAATAAACTATAGGCGAAAACTCTATGGTTGAATGTGTTCGGCGGACGGTGACCATATTTATGATTCTTGGATTGTAAGGAATCAAGACTGTTTCTACCATCATAGCATGTCATTCATTGTGAAGGTAATTATTAATGCCACTTGATTGCGAGCTACCAGGTAAATTGCTTTTGTTTTGTGTGTCGTTGGAAACGAAATCTGCTCCAATCCGATACTCAACTACTAATTGGCGCTGAGAGAGCGGATTTAGCAAATTAGACCTTCATCCATACGTTATGCTTTCCTCTTGTGATTTTCGTGGAATTACCTTGTGAGCTCGCTCGCTTGCATGCGATCAGCCAGCTTTGATGTGGCGACAAGCATTTTGCGGCACGATATTCTTCTAATCTATAGGCTTGGACTGGGAGCCAGTGAGGGGTATGAAGATGAAAAATTGCAAGTTTGCATACCACGCGATGACAAATTCGCTGAAAAAGCATAACAAGGAAACATGCATATTTCCTGGTCGGGTAATCGATACAGTATGCTACTACGATTACAAAACTTAGTCAAAACCACCAGGTGAATAACAACAGTCTTTGCAATAAGTTTGAAAACATATTTTTGCCTAGTTACGTTACTGGCCCACTGGGAGGTCCTAATTGACCGACAATGCAATATGCAGGGTAACGTTTCAAACTGTGATGTGTTCAGCATAGCTGCTCCTGTAAATAGCGAGAATGGAGAAAGTAAAAGCGAACCATGAGTTCTGCATGGCGTGTCATTTGAACCAGGCATGCAAAATTCATTGAAAGATTCTTTGGTCTGGGAACTTTCCCCGCGAATGACGTCACGTCACGAGCAATTATCCGCTGTTGTGGCACGTGTATGCCAATTGCTTTCACGTTTTCGAGTTAATGCTCGTGAGTAACAACCAAGCGTTGAATGAAAGCGATTATGGCTTTCAGATGAAAACAATAGATGATTGACAGCCAGGTAGCAGGAACATTCGTCATTCAACCGTTACTCTATCATTTCAGCCTGAGGGCATGACCGAACTGTTGGTTTTTTGGGCAGGTAAGTGTCGGACATTATTACCGTAACAGGTAAGAAGTGCTGATAAAGCCTGAAAATTCTGACTTGCATTCTAGGAAATAGTAAATAGTATCAGTTCCATGTAAATTGAGAAACTTAACAGTCAAAAATTATTTTAGAATTTTAAACTCCATCCCTATGTAAATGCAGGTTCGATGGAGGATGTTCTCATGTCAAATATATCGATTTAGACTAATCGGAACTGAAAGAATTGTACTGAAAATAGCAACTCTGACTTTTCATTCGCCAAAAGCGAAGACACCAAAAAACCAGAAATGATTCAACAAAACTTCATATTGTGCATTGAGTATTGCTACATAATGCGATTGAGAAAATGGTATTCTGACTCTGCCTCCTGGTATTCATCATACACTCGAGTGCCAAATTGCTTTCACTCATGCTTATACCTTTACACCTGACCAGGCACCCCCCCCCATGTACGGATTGCATGTACTCTTGGAGCAATAATGATGTTTGCAGAAAAATAAATTATTTTGTGCACAATCCGGCTTTGAAAACATGGTCCCTTCCACATGATTACATGTTCTACATTTCCTTTGGAACACATGAGCGGAGAGCAGAGCCCAGCACTACGGAGCTATAAAAGCAGGGAACATAAAGAGCACGAGTNCCAGCACTACGGAGCTATAAAAGCAGGGAACATAAAGAGCACGAGTCATAAATGAAAATGTATGTATGACAAAAGTAGCATATGTCATTCACACGAGGTGTCAAGGACGTACCAAGTGAGTTATATGATCCGTTTTATATTTGTTCCGCATGAAAAAATGTTTTGCTAACACCTCTTGCTCCGAGGCTTGCCTTCTTGCTTTCTCCGGGAGAAAGTGCATGGAGGGAGGAGAGAGGAATAAATTCAACTTTCTCCATTTGCGACCACCTCTTATACTCGTGTACGACTCTGCAGACTCGGAGGATGTCAGACCAGTGCAGGTGGAGGGAATTCTGATTTAGGCTCGCCAAGCCCGACTATAACCTCAAGTCCCAGTGTGCAGACACTTGGGAAATTAGAGATTGTGAAGCGAAAAAGATTGCTTGCTGGCACATAGCGAAAGAGATTGTGAAATCAGAACATTTTTCTTCCTATTTCACTCACCTTGGAAGAGGTTTTACTCCAACATCTTTTCTCATTTCCTCTCCCGGCCTGATGTACTGGTCGGGATCCTTGGAATTCTGGGATAAATCTCCCCTGCTCCAGAGAAACCGCAGCATTTCCATCACTCCACATCTGCGAGAATAATTGTGCCAAAAACATTGATCAAACTCATTTGATTTAATAAATCCTTTCGTTACCTCGTATCAATCACAGTCGGCTCACATCCATTCCCAAACTTTGCACAACTAATCATCCATTTGTTTTCCCTCCTGTTTAGAACAGTGCTAAAGCTTGTTTCGTTTCGTCCTGGCTTTCAGCTACACTACTCCATTTCCTCTTCTGGTTCCTATTTTTAACCATCGGATTCATCTGGCTTCAGCCTCAGGCTTATGTTATCCTTTTAGACCGAGATTTCTTAGACCTTAGACTCAATCGCACAGCCGTCTTACAGCGTTGGAACACAATCCAGAACCGCAATCACTGATTTCAGGAACTGTAAATACTTTTAGATTCCTACCCTTTGATTTGCCATTTCTCTGAGATTGCAATCGCATCCTCGACTCCTTGATAATTTTCTCCGCCCCAAGCACGCATTAGCAATTCCCAAGAGCTAAAAGCTTGATTCCCGGCTTTAGCTCCTGTTCCATGGCTTATTTGTCCGCTCAAACGTGGCAATTTTCTTCCACCGGGGCCGGGAGATTCGGGCTTAATGCATCAAATCGTCATTTGGAATCTTAAAGACCTCCTTGAGTTGACGTAGTGCCACAAGGGGATTTAGGCTACCTTTACTGGTAGAATCTGAAGGCGGCAGGGTGGGAATAGAAATCAGACTGGAATATCAATATGGTTGGCAAATAACTACCTTCATTTGCAATCACACCCACGACATTCAATAGGGCTTTTTCGAGCCTTCAGTCACTAGGCTACCTACCCAATATATTCGAGTTGTATTCAACACCGACGGTTAGAAAAGTCTCTGGAGACCCCTCCATCTCATGTGCATGTAGCTGAATCGTAAGTGGCACAATATTCACTACACAAGTTAGTCAGAAGAAAGACGGAGAAACGGTGCGAAAGGTCGGCAGCTCGGAGCTGTGACTCACTGGACACGCAACTTCCTATCGTAATGACGCAAAAGAAGAACAATCAATGGCGTAAGCTTTCTTGTACGAATTGAGCGAAATATTTAGGCTGTTAATTGGAAGTCGTGTCACGCCGCGTGACTCGCGACTGACTAACGCTATTTTGCTATATTTTATCTCCAATAATTAGAAAATACTGACGCCTGACTGGCTATTTAACGTACAAAGTTCTTACTCAGGAGAGAATGATCAGCAATTCTAAATTCGAATCTTTCCTTGGTGCAGTTTTTTAACTATATTTTGTAGTTCCGCACAGTTCCATATTCAATCTTCCCGCCTGCATGGCTGTATGGTTTAGAGGACCTGGCTGTTTTCACACTTCAGTTTAAAATACAGAGACATCGAAGGCAACGCCTCACAATGTGAACTGGTCATTAGTTTTTGAAATGTCAGATTTAGTGGCATAAATGCTTTAAACTATCACGAAAGCGCGGGAAATCCATAATAGCACAAAAAGTGCAGGACTCAACTCTTGAATTTCTATGAACACGCCCACATTTACTGGAGAACTTTCACTCTTTCACCACATCATTATTTTATATTTGCAGAATATTACAAGCCCGTTTCTCCAACCAATAGCGCAAAAAGACCATTTTGACGCAATGTATACCGGTCTCTCAGTCAGTCTATACTCTGTACAGTGTCAGTGGAATTGGAACCTAAACACGGTGTATGTAAGGGGCGGTAATTGAAACCATCACGCGAATGGAAAATACGCCACAAGCAATCTCATTCACGTTCATGACTACCGAACTCAAGAGTGGAGAAAGGACGAGGTGGAGAATTAAACAAGATTGAATAGCGTAATCAATTTACTTTTGATTCATTATACGTCGATTAATTAGCGCCCACTCGGCCTCGTTTCTTTTGTTGCATCATGCGAATTTTTAACCTCGATCAATTCTCCAGTTTCCGAGCCGCTGGCCAGCTGCTCTGGAATAGTCTCAACAGCTGGTTGGAAACTCTACCTGATTTCATTTACCTTCTTGAGTAGAGCAGTAGTCCTTCCTTTTTATTTCTATTTCCTCCTCATTGAATGACTCCCCTGTGTGTATCAATACCAAGGTTGTTGGCACGGCACCACACTCCACCTTCTTTAGAATCCAGTTGCATAAAGGGGAACTACCTGGAGCTATGTACTTTGGTGCTTTCACCTTCCGAGAGAAGGATTCAGTGAACCCTATTTCCTCCTCTCCTCCTCAAAGAGGAGGCAAACTTGTTCAAAATCCATTTCATTTAGTATTTATGTCAGTTTTGTTGACGTTAGCCGCAAAATTGGCAGTAAACAAGGAAAAAAACCAGACGTAGTACCGTTGTGCATATTGGATGATGCACATGTACGTTTTGACTGCTTTTCAAACTCCACTTTCACTACCGATGCCAGCCTGTTGCCGTTACCTGATGGTGGGAAAGTTGCGAAGGTTTTTCTTTTGATTGCATAACTCCCTGGAGTGCTTTAGTTTGGATTAGACCTTAGCATCGCAACTGCTGTGTTGATGTTAACGTCTATTTAATTTTACCGCCGCTCGCTACTCCATTTCTTCTCTTCGCTGAATCCTCACCATATTGCGCATAAGTGCAGTGAATTAAAACTGAACCTTATTGGATACGTAATTAATTTTAATTACCAAACGAGCCATTTTGACGTCATGAAGAACCTGCGTCACCAGTATGAGTACCTTTTAATAAGAATCAAATGCCATTTGTGTTGTTACTCCTTATGGCAAAAAGTCGAACTATCAAAGAAGTGGAGCTTACTTACGCGAAGCAAGAGTCAG
Source organism: Sminthurides bifidus (assembly GCA_009872375.1). NCBI lineage: Eukaryota > Metazoa > Arthropoda > Collembola > Symphypleona > Sminthurididae > Sminthurides > Sminthurides bifidus. The sequence goes on from VRMD01000415.1 coordinate 25,096, forward strand.
ATATATGCACATACAAAAATAACCTGGTGAAAGCACGCCTTCTCCCCGAACTGCACTTTCTCGCAGATTGCACATGCTAGATTCTGCACATGCAAACTAATTTCTCTCAAGTTCTATGGATTTTCTCGAGCACTTTCAATACTAGGGACTCACTCCGACATTTAGATCGATCAAGGGCCATCACATCAAATACTAGAATGTCAGCAACTGCCAAGCTAAAGAGGCTCAGCTAGCTGCACTGCAGTGCACAGCAGCCATGGTTGAATCCCTCATGCCATTGTCTGCATGGGAACATGGTAATTTTTTTGCATTGCTCGCCTTTGGGACCTGGCCTCATGCCACCCTTTGGCTCATAGGGCAAAATTGCACCGGAATATTTTACCATCCGTCGAATATTCTACGAAGCCTGCCTCATACATTGGCATTGATGCTATTCTCGGCACCACTCGAGACCCTAGACTGGTACTTTTTGCATGCCGTATCAAGTGGAAGCGTAGGCTGTCATTCAAGCCCCCATGCAAGCTCGGCAAAGCAGACAAGCAGCCATTAAATTTGCACAAATGTACGCTTGTACCGCGTTCTGCGTGGCACGTGGATTTATAGCATCTGTTCCAGCTCGTGCATTCTTCTTATCAAAACTCTCGAGCGCAGTCAACGCTTTGTAAATTGGCCTTGAACCATCAAGTTTCATTACTTTTAGCACTATGGGACACTCTCCTCTGCGACTGCCTTCTCTCGCCTCTTGGCCAGTCCCGCCACATCTCCGATAGTGCAAAACGTATACGCGCATCGGCTGCTCCTGGTACAAAATACCGCCTTGTTTGTAACACAACAAGAGTGGAGCCATGACGTGTATGCACATGCGGCACTTTTGCCACTGCCTGAAACGCAGTCGGTATGCACTAGTATATACAATTGGCAATTTCCCCACATATTCTTCCCGCTGTTTTGGGTTTCCTTTCTTGTCAGAGAGGGAATCCGTATAGGAGAGTGACACGGAAATAATGGAATTCCTGATGCCCAGTCACCAATCTTCCACCAGATCTGCACTCACTCCTGGGTAATCAATTTCCATCATGGGAACCTTAAATCAAGCCTGAGTCACCGTATCTTCTCCAGTGCCATGTTCTTAGCCTATGCATCAGTCCAAGCATAGAACTTGAACCACACCTGGCTTCTTAGTTTCCACCGCTACTGTGGATACGGCCAACTCCAAGCCGCGAAATGAGCTTCAGCTCCATACCGCCACGCACAAGTCTCTTCCCACCTGTCACTACAGGACAGCTGGGGAGCGAAACGAGCTTTGCATATTTACATGCCTTTCACTCACAGCCTGCGTCGTGCCATAACTTTCTCTGCTTTCCAGCTCCTCAGTGAAAGGTTCAAGAAAAGGCAATCACCTCCTCCGAGAACTAAAACTTCGTAAGTTTTAATCACTTTCATCCAAGTGAAAGCATCAAAAAGAGGCCTCGATTGCCATGTTCATGTTGCCGGCCAGAGGCGTGTGTAGGATGCAGAATAAAGTTAATTTACAGTGGTATTAAGTCATATAAGTCATGTAAATTTTTCAGCAGACTTTAGTCTCGTAATGGCTCTACCTGGGCTCATAACCTGTGTTACTGTCTAGGGTTGGCTCGAAGTCTTGAGTCAGAGATACATACTGGGTATTATGAACTGAAGACTGAATGAATTTTTTACCATGGTAATTTATCACGCTTACTGTTTTCAAAATTGGCCTTGTTACATCATGCGTGTATGGTGCACATCATTGCTTCGTTGCTGCAAAAAAGGTCAAGGGATATACATTATCTCATGAGTCATAAATAAGGAATTGTAATGACGACGCTCAATATCGAGAATTCATGCACATAATTAAGTGCGTGCTTTCTCCGGTGAAAGCATCCCGGGTGGCCTCCTACGCGTTCTGTACGCTGTACTAACGTATCGCTGTGCTTATAAAAGTTGTGGCTACGTAACTTGCAATCTATTCTAACTTTCTTGTGTTTTCGTTCCAGGTATCTTGAAGGCGAATCGGACCATCAGTTGCTATCTGTGCTGAAGAAACCCGGTCATTATGACGAGACGGGAGAAACGCACGTGGGTGTG
>VRMD01000416.1:0-27148 GCA_009872375.1 Sminthurides bifidus
TAAGACATGAGCCATACAGTTCTGAGGCTTACAGAAGCCACGGTCAGGTGTATGAATGAGCTATGATACTACCACAGGTGTGCTTCAATAGGCAGAGCTCTGGCGGAGTCTGAAACTGCTGTTGTTTTCTTCCCAGCCTTTTTAAAACAAAACTCTTCGTAATCTCTTCGCAAAGTGTGCGGTTCGGTGAAGAGGAAGTAACGGGATTGGTTTCCCTTTTCCCCTACACAGGCAAGTCACATGCATGAACTCATAAAGGAATTCACCGGCGATTACACTAGCTTCACACACGTAAAAATCTGTTACTTACGTACTCATACATTTGTTTCGCTTCACCTGCAATGGATGCATCATATTGTGAGAAGACGTTGCCGCTATGAAAGACGTTACAACTTCGTAACCAACGCACTCGCTTGTTTTACTACACCGTTCAGAACTTTTGAATACTTGGCTGATTGAACATTCTACAGAATTTCAGGGTAAAAACACCGTTTGCACATAAGATAACACTTATATGAGAAAAACCCTGGATAAAATAAAGTAAAAGTTAGATGAAAACATTTGCGCGTATAAAATCAATGTATTTAAAAACTTTTTCTTATTACCTTACTTTGAGATGCGAATTCGACTTAATAAACTGGTACGTTCAGGTCGCATCGTAGGCGACGGCATTAATTATACAAACCTCAGTTCCTCTAAAAAGCTGAAATCTGATAACGTAGAGAATACATGTAACACCAGTAACAGTTTAAACAGGTCAGTCTCACAATTTGGAAGCTGCGCTGCTGTGCACAACTAGCTAATTAATCCAAAACTGATCATATTACCTAGGCCGCGTCGCTGACTGATAGCTAATCAGCATTTGTATTGAAAAATTATTTTAAAACACAAAAACACGCCTTTTGGGTGAGAACTTCAGGGTTCTCAAACATCCTAGATCCGATTTTCCCTCTTCAATAACAAAAGTGACATTCGTGGCTGAAGCTCAGTAAAAGTAATATTGCAACGTAATATTGCATGTTTACGTCGGCAAGATATGAAGATGAGAAATTAACTTCGTAAAAATCATTAACGTTAAAGCACTACAGCCGTGCCATCATTTCAAGAGTATGTTCACCAGTAGTTACAAATCACGCAACCAAAGCCCCTTGCTGCGCTTGATGCTCTATCGAAGTACCTGATACCACTTGAACTCCTAGTCATTCAGACCCAGTCCAAAGCTGTTTCACTTCCTTCTTATACAAGGCGACCGCGTAGATAGGTATCAATGTCGTGGGCACGAGATATAGGAGGGCCGGTTGACCTGTCTGAGTTATAGTAACTACAACAAACGCAATGGCGAGCCCGACTCCGTATCCTGAGAACAAATATTTCCACATGGATTTGTGCCGGCAGACACGAAAGCTGCTTTACAGCAACTGTGTTTTCATCAATCAAAAATTAATATTGCGGCAGAGAGGCTCAAATACAACACTTACCGATCATGGAAGACAGAAAATAAGGTTTCAGACGATCTCCATTTATGACATCGCGCGAATGCACGTAGCAAACGGCAAAAGCAGGTATAATAATGTCACCGAAACCCAACACTGAATACTGCACGTCGAAGCAGCCTGATACGACAGTCTTCTCCAGTTGAGGCATTTTGAAAAGAAGTGGCAGACTTTCACCAGAACCGCCGCCTGTTGCTACTTCTACCATGATACTAACACCATCCTGCAGACAATCAAGAAACCCGTGAAATCTGCGATTTTAGGGCAAACTGGTATTAACATGTTAAAAATTCTTCTGGGCACTTACAGCAGTGAAGAATGGGGTGATGAAGACAAAAAAGATATCATATATGAAGAGAAGCACCAGAAGGATCGTGCAAACTTTTAAGCTCGGCAATTTTAGCGTCTGGATAAGATGTATACTGCAAGCAAATCGGCAAATTAAACAAGGAACGAATTAACGGTACTCAAGAATACAATGCGTCTCTTATTTCTCATCAGTCATCATAGGATCAAATCCTTACCAGAAACAAGCACCTAAAATGTCTTGCAGAATCCACGCGAAAGAATTGTGTCGGAAGACAAACCAAACTATCGGTAGTGACAGACATACGAGAGCCAGTAGTATCTGATGCAATCCAATTGATCGGATTCTGAAAGCACACATAACATGCTCTATCAAAAAGATCTTTTATAACGAATTCTCATAATACAAAGATTATCATAAAAACTTACCGGGGAATCTGATCGTTATACCGATCACAATGCAGAAGTTGACTTGTGAGGTCGTAAACGGCTCGGGCGGACGCAATACCAAATATAGCGATGAAAAAGTACACTGCACGATAGCAGAACATTGGGTAACAGAATTAGTTCACGTTACTAGCACGCCATTGCTTACTTTCAAGCCTATTTGGGTGTCGTGTAACTCACCAAGATATTTGTAGAAGAAGTACAAGAGCAGTAGGGTCGTCGATATGAAAACAACCATCAAAATGATTGCTATCACATTTATTTTGACCATATTGGGATCGTGTCGTGGCGCACTGTCTTCTAAGACTTCATGGGAGCTGAAATTCAAACAGCATTTTTTCACTCCAGAAAATTTGACAAGCTTATTTCGCGAATGTAACTAATTAGTCACTTTAACAGACCTTGCTGCATTCCGGTATGGCCCGCTGTATGATCCAACACCGACACAAATGACAGCAATAACCCAAAGAAGCAAACTGCTGAAATGAATTTTAGATTCCTCCGGTTCCAAGAATTCCGCATCGATTTCTTGAGAAGTGTTCAGTGTCTACACAAAATGAATCTTGAGTTTCTTGTGCTGCATACATGATTTCATATTTCTCAATAAAAAAACTACGTATATACTTTTAGTGACTCCAAGCTGGAGTTAAAGACGAGGGAAAAAAGTTCCAGTCCTCGTGTACCATTGACATTGTAACTCTTATTCACGACCAGCATCAATCCAGAGCCCTCGCTGACCTAAAACAGCCAGTAGTAGAGTTTCATCTTTTCAACGTTTCATTTTTCATTATGGCCTGTTTGAGTTTCTTGCAAAGATCCCTATTGCTTACTTTCGTATAATTGAAGTAATGCTCTGCACTGCAATTACCCAAAGTCATCAATAAGACGCTCCCGTTAAAGGATACCCCTGGGCTTGGAACATCGTTGCACGGATCCACATCTCTTAAATCCTTCAGCAAGTATGTATTCTGGAGAACAAGGTCATCAAAAGTAATAACCATGAAAATAATTTCTGCAATAGATAATCATGTCATGTTTAACAATGGAAGGAACTTCTGATCTTACCGGAGATGTCGGTACGAATCTGGCCACGCGTAGATAAGGCAAACACACCTCAATTTCTGAAGTATAAGTCCCATTGTATTTTTGCTGTGCCTTCATCAACCCCGGAACAGCCTATAGAATAATCATAGAATACCTTCAAGTTAAGGACAGAATAGAGTTATAGACAAAAAGGTCTTTCTCAAAAGCCTTTAGAACTTACCAAAGCATTGGGTAAAGCCACCAGAAAAGAACAGATGACCAACAGCGACGGAAGAGTCATTGTTGCCATCAGGGTGATCAAGACTTGAGTTTAACAGTTGATGTATTCGTAAAGGTCTAATACTGATATGCGAATACTCGCACCTACAAGATGATTATGGACAGTTCCCTCTAATCTGCACAGCGTCGATCCATGCCCGTCAAATAAAAATGAGGTTAATTATTAGTAGTTCATGAATTATGTATTAATTGTGAACGTGAACTGTAGAATAGCCATGAGCTAATGACGCTGCTCTCAATTCACCATTTAAAGATTAAATTTGCCTATTACGACATCTCTTCTGAAACTATAAAGCTGAATTTATAATTTAACGAAAACACCTGGCATGATCTTTAATGCCAACAACCGAACCAGTAGTACGTTAATTCGCCAAGTCCAACTTCGTTCAAACAACATACAGCTGAAATTCGTGGGGGCCATTCAATGGCTTGGCTGTCAAGTACCCAAGTAGTATGTACCTTGAAAATCACACTCCAATCCAATGTTGATTCGCCATTTATCGTTATATATTAATTGCATGGCCCTTTGAAAATTTGCATCAAATTTTGAAATTTCCCGCGAGTTCCTGCATAAATCGGCGAAACACTATTATGCATATGCACTATCGAACATAAACCTTCCGGTGAGTAAACCAACCGTGCGACACCCTGCCGGATTCGACCTGGGTGTCGACCGATGTGCGAAATAAGGAAATTCGCCTTCATCCGGTGAAGTTCATAGCCTCAAGTTCAAACGCTCTAGAACTTTAAATGATTTAAGGGATGGTCTACGTACTGCATGAATGTCTCCGAATCTTCGTTTGCTCTTTTTAATTGCATTAATGCTACATGCGACATAATTTGTATCACATTAAGAGACAATTAGATCTAGGTCCAGCGAAGAGTATCTTTAGCTGGTGATCGTCAATTTCCGCTGGAAAAAAGAGGAGAGGAGGATGAGAGGAAATTTTACTTTGGAAATTCCAGTTCGTACTAAAAATTTGTGTATTTTTAATTTTAAAATCTGCCATCTCAGCAGATTGTAAGTTAAACTATGATAACGAACTGAATCATTACAAATTAATAATGATCAGCAAGAGATTTTATGACTTAAACACCTTAGTGCCACATGTTCCAAATTTTAAAATCTGCCATCTCAGCAGATTGTAAGTTAAACTATGATAACGAACTGAATCATTACAAATTAATAATGATCAGCAAGAGATTTTATGACTTAAACACCTTAGTGCCACACAGTGTTGGTATGTCCAAAATTCAAGCTGTCCGAAATAGGTGTCCAAAATTTATTTTGGACAGCTCTTTTTTATTGGACAGTTGTCCAAAAATGTTAAGCAATGAAGGAGAGCGCCATCTAATGTTTTCGGAATTGAAAAGATCGGGAATCAGTATCAAATCCTGATATAACCACAGCTCAGCTCTATTTTTAATAATTGAAGGATGTGTAAACGAACCTATTTTAACCGTAATGTTCATACTTTTTAATTCACTTGAAGCTTGACTCGACGCTGGAACAGCCGAAGCTGACGCTGGTGCCAGACAAGCTTTTGTTGAAATGGTAATCAGCACTAGTGTTCATGTTAAATTTTGTCTCTGTTCAGTTTCAACTATCTTGATATTGCTAAAAATCGGATAAACTTCCATTTTTCTATTACTAAAAGCACTTCTCTACGTTATACGTTCTAATTTTCACTTTAACTTTCTAATTCAAATTAAATAGGTTTTAGTTCATTTAATTTACTGATTACGGCCTCCAGCAGGTTGAAATCCACTTGAGTTTGTGTAAAGACGTGCGATACCCTCCAAATAGAACTAACTAGATGGCGCTTTCCAATCCATATTTGGACAGTTTTGAATTTTGGACAGTTTTAGTGTTTTGGACAGTGGCTGTCCAAAAAAGAGGGAAACTGTCCAATTTACCAACACTGGTGCCACATGTTCCACCAATAAAAGCACTTGGCATTACGAAAGTATAGGCTAAATTAAATTAACAATGTATGATGAAATGAGTGATACGCAGCAAATACATTAGAAATGGCATTTACCATTCGAACACAAAATTAGGGTTTAGCCGTAAATGCAATCTTCAAAATATCCTTAATAATACAACAAAGTAAATATCCTCATTAGCTAATGCTAACTAGCTTGTGCATTGAAATGAACTCTTTCCATTCGGCTGGCTGACCATTCCGTACCACAATTTTCGCATTGATTAACTGTGTGTTTCTCCATGCACACCAAACACTTACGGCATATAAAGACATGATTGCAAAGCGCGCTAGCTGGTTTGTAAAACGTCACCGACACCGACTCCATTAAGCTTTCACATATCTTGCATGCAGCGTTTTTGGTTGATCCGCTTATTCGTGTCTCAGAGCAGCTGCCAGCAGCAGAAGGTAGATACAAGTTTCCAGTAGAGAACATTTTCTTCAGCTCCAAATCAATGTCGACAGATGCCCCGGGTACTGTGGTGACGTCAAACTTGGGCTCAGAGACTACATCCGGAATATTTAGATCCAATACGGCAGAATGTAAATGCGAGTTGGAAACCAATGTAGATGTGGTCCAGGGGCCTCCCCTTTGCTTCTCAGATATCCCTAAAGTTCTGGGAAGCTTTTTGATAGGCTCCTCCGTCGCATGCTGCAGTGCAAAATGGTCCAAACGAGTTTTCAATCCGATATCTCCCATTGGCTTGTTGGCATCTGTGTAAACCCTTCCCGTGAAAGGATCATTTGGCTGCCTGCCCCATTTTTCTTCTTCTCGATAGTACTTGTCTAATGTGGATGCATCAACCGCAATTCCACAAGGTAGTCTGATTGGCTGACACATCATTTCATTGGTTATCGGGTCTATGAAATCCTCGGGTATATTCAGAAGCTCTGGACACATTCGGCGCTTTGCAGTACTTCGAACCGGCGATTCAGTCTGAGAATAACAAATACATTAGATAAGGTTACTTAATGCAGTCAAACAGAATGTCGATACTTTGGTAGAATCATAACACACTTTCTTAATCGGTATTAGTTGATGCTCACCTTTTCATTACAGTCAGTCTTATTCGTTGCTGCCGCGGGGACATCAGTCGCATTGCTTGACTTTTTCGTAAACCGTAGCCAAGTTATGAGTAGCTTATCCACGACTTCCTTTGGACATCTTCTGCAAGGCTGGCCCCATATTTCAAGCGAACCGATGACAGGGACTGAAGACCCAATAGTTCGCAAGATTGCAATTTCCACCCGAATCACAGAAGACATAGCCTGTTAAATCACCACACCATAAATAAAGTTACTAAAGTGGCTGCTGTACCTTCAAGACCATTAATGAGAGGCATCTTTTGACATGTTAAGAACTAACGTAAGGTAACGGATGCTTTAAGTCAAAACGAGAACAATTATTCTCAACTGCGGCAGTGCTCGTTGCTTTCACCAATGCAAACGGAGGACGAGGCACAAATCGGGCATTTCTAAACATTAGAAGATCCTGAATTCCATCCACGGGCAAGTACTCTTTCGCAACTATGTGTTTTACGCCTACGGCCGGGTCCCCAGGCTTCCATATCTGATAAATTCCAGAAAAACATTATCACATTGTTGTAACATAAATGCATTATAACAAAGGTTGTGTTGCTGGTGTTGTTACTTCAAGGCATACAATGTACTGCTTTTACCTTTCCCATGGTCTCAGTTTGTATCTGGAAGGCTGATGAGGACTGAGTTCCTAGTTTTGGCTGTATAATGATATGACTAATATCAATGCAAGTTGGAAGCTCAACCGTCAATGTTACAGGAGGACGCACGAAATGGTCAACCATGAATCCTTTCTTCGTTGGTGTCCATGTTGCCACTTCTTTACGACTTTTACACAGCAAGTTAGATGCTTCGTGGCCATCACTTTCAATCTGATTAGACTTAATTGAAGTCCCAACGTTAGGCACACAGAAATTCATTTCAAATATTGAACGACCCAAGCATTAGGTCCAGGAAGGGCGTTAATTTCAACTAATTCATGTATCTGCAAAATCCAATATCGCATTTAGCTTTCCAGTTGCTAGTCCTTTGCTCCCATGATCTAACCTTGGCAATGTTGTCTATGTTCTGTCATGCTTCACAAGGAACACCCACCAATAACAGAATCATCTCCTTTCCAATTCAGGATGTACTTTATTCTTTACCGCTATAGACATAACACTTTTCATTAAAAACTGAACTTTCGCTGTAAAACTTATAGCCTAACTTCAAAAACAGATCTATGCTGGAATGATTCTGCGATTTGATTTTCGCATAAAATTTTTTGATCTTAAGAGTATCAAATCCAAAGTTCATCATTAGCTGCAAAGCCTCAGTCGCACAACCTCTTCTACGATAATCTTTTTCAGCAATCATTATCTCGATTTCTCCTGTGACTTCTCCCCTAAGGCTGATATCCTCATCATCATCTGAGTGCCGGGTCAAGAAAATGTTGGTGTCCCCAATCATTGCCTCCTGCTCATCCCTGCTTTCCTTATATAACTCCTTAGCCAGAATAATGAAAGTGCACTCTAAGACAATCAAAAAGTATTTGGTTACTGTGGTAAATCTACCATAAAATCGTTGAAAAATGGATTAAGCTAACTAATTTCTGCAACGCTTCCGGCAAGCCTCAAAGAACGAACATCTTGTCCAGTACTTGAGAATAACAGCGCAGGGGAAACAGCTATTCAGGAAAGTGTAGAAACGATTCATGAAAACATGAAAATCACTCAACTGTTTTGATCCCGTTCCCAATCTTGCTGCATGTCAAACTCTTCGTCCAAAGTCAGCCTTTCGGAACCCGTCAGCTCAAGCGTTTCAGGGTCACTCATCCAACGGTGGTACTTTGGAACGTGGTCTTTTTTGTAACTCGTTAGAATCACCTTGTTCCCAACGATTGTGTATCCTTCAGGGTGCTTCATCAGAAATTTCTGAAAGATAGTCAAATTTAGCAGATTAAAGTCAATGTCACCATGCAAAAAAACTGTGTCCCAATTTAAAAATGTCAATTAAATTACTTTGACAGCACAAGAATTCCCAAGACTGTACCCTTCACCTAACCTCAGTACTCAATATCGCAGTATAAGAGTTTTTGGGCCGCACTACCTTCACCTGTATCAGCTGTCCAATGACAGATTTTTTTTACATTTCCTGAACCATTTACCAGCCTCAAGAAGTACGATTTCACACTATATATCTGTCTTTTAAAATTCTTTTTGCAAACATTTCACATTTTAGATTGCACAAAGCATAAAAATAGAGAAATCAAAATCACTTTTCAGTGGATACTGCCAGACCAGATGCAGATCTTCCTGAAAAATGAAGTGAATGAAGTGAGGATCCTCTCCTGCGTACAACTGCATGAAATCCTGCGACCTTTTTATCTCGCTCTTGCCAGCATAAGACTGTGATATGATTCGCTGACACTTTTCAGTGAGCATCAGCTCTCATCTTCTCTAGCGCATGGCACAATCGAATCAATCAATGAAGATCTCGGAAATAAAAATTTAGGACTCGACTCAACTCGATTCACCATATAGGATGAGGATACATATCCTATCATTTTGCACTATATAAAGCAGTACGCAGTGTCCCTCGAGAGTTTAATCTTTACTGTCACAATTGTGACATTGAATTTAAATGTCACTTTTTAATGTTAGATTCTTAATTAATTCAGACGATGAAAACAACATTGCAGTTTTGAAGGTATAGAGTTTTTTTAAAAGGCAGTCCCGTTGCAGGAAAATTCCTGCTCGTGACCTCCTCCTGATGTTGAATACTGGATAATCGGATATTAAGGTAAGATCCGGTAGTTAGTTTTGATAATTTTTTTTATTCCAGAATTATTACAGTGAGTTCTTTATCTAAATAATTGGACTGTGTGGTATTAGTGCTAACAAACCGTTACTTATGCGTTCGCGTTGATCTTGCTCCAGGTTGAATTGACCTTCTTCTTCCTCTCGATTATACGTATTGTTGAAGAGAAGGTCTATCGTCAGAATGTGAATCACAGATTTCACTGAATTCCTCTAGTCGGAAATTCATCCTCAAAAACCGGAAGTTCCTACCGCTGAAGTCGTAACGGTGATGAACACCTTCATTGTGGTCACCACTTTCTGCACTGCTACTAGTCGTCTTCCAAGGATGCTGAAAATTTGAAGAATAAACCTATTTTGGATGATGTAGCTCCTAATAGTGCGTACGAATTTACATCACCCTATTCCCTGAAAGAGGCTTCTCAACTTGTGCCAAATCAATATGGCCTCTTCAAATGCCAGTGAATCGGGCGGTGACCTGGCTGAAGATAATCGGTTATTTCTACATTCGAAACTAGTTCAAGGCGTCGCTGGTGCATTTGTGTGGGTGGCTCTGTTCATCTCGTGTCATCAGATTTACCAGCACTTGCGATGGTACACCCACCCTGCAGAGCAGCGCTGGATCGTTCGGATTTTATTTATCGTACCTATTTACGCTTTTGACTCGTGGCTGAGCCTTTTACTTTTTAATAACGAGAACTTGTACATTTATTTGGACGCTGTAAGGGATTGCTACGAGGCTTTTGTAATCTATAACTTTATGTCGCTGTGTTACGAGTACCTTGGAGGAGAAGGATCCATTATGTCTGAGATTCGAGGAAAGCACATCAAGTAAGTATAAGCTGGACAAGAATCGTATATTTGGATAACCAGATTGGAATCATGATTTCATGGTGTTCAATTGCCTGTTTCAGATCAAGCTTTCTCTACTGCACGTGCTGTTTGACTGGACGAACGTATACTATCGGATTTTTACGGTTCTGCAAGCAGGCAACTTTGCAGTTTTGTCTTGTCAAGCCCGTGATGGCATTTATGACTATCATTTTGCAGTCAATGGGACACTTTCGCGACGGTGATTGGAGGTAATTAGTCAGCTTTTAACTGCATTCGGACTTCTTGTTTCTGTGCAAATACATCGGACTGGATTGTACAATAATAAAAGAGTTTCTATTTTGCTTACAGCCCCAACGGAGGTTACCTGTACATTACCATGATTTACAACGTTTCCGTGAGTTTGGCCCTTTACGGTCTTTTCCTCTTCTACTTCGCCACCAAGAACATGCTTCGACCGTATGACCCAGTCCTGAAGTTTTTAACGATCAAGGCTTTGATCTTTCTCTCATTTTGGCAAGGTGAGTTGGTACCGTCATTTATGCAACAATGAGTTTAGTGAGGTTATACGTAAATGAGTCACTTCGTGAAAATGAAGGAAGCCAAAATGATTTATTATTTCTGTGTTGTTCCCAGGAGTGTTACTCGCAATACTCGAAAAAGCGGAGGTCATAGGGCCATTGTACGTTGGTAATGTGCGGTTACCGCAAGGGACTATAGCTGCTGGGTACCAAAACTTTATTATTTGCATCGAAATGTTCTTCGCTGCAATTGCTCTCAAATACGCCTTTCCAGTTAGTGTAAGTTTATTATGTTTCTCCCGGAATCAGTGCAGGCTGACAATAGTTGGCTGATCTCAAGTAATTCTATTCCTCTTATTCATTCACAGGTTTATTCTGGTAATGAAGCTACTGTGACTGGTCGTTCAGTGACAATGTCAAGTATATCCAGTAGCTTGAAGGTACTTTGAGAAGCTGGAACTCAAACTTTTGCAGCGAGCTGGCTGAATTTGCTAACATATGGATTAAAATTCTGAAATAATTTTATTAACTTACGTCTCTGTTTTAGGAAACCATGAACCCAAGAGATATTATGACGGATGCCATTCATAATTTTCATCCTCAATACCAGCAGTACACCCAATACTCTGGATCGGGTAAGGTGTTTCTCTCAAACAGTATGCAGCCCTACCATTTGCCATTAGTTTCTGATTCTGATCAATAAGTAAAAGTTTTCTCAAGTCGTGTCTCCTGTTAACTGAATCAGGAGATAACCGAAGGAGCTCAAGGGAAGATAGCTTTGAAAGAGATCCTTCATTCCAAGACTTTGCTAGGGGAACAAGCAACCACAGTCTCAGCGGAAGTGTGCATCCTTCCAGTTGCGTCGTCTCGTTGGGTGATGGGGACGAATATGGTGGCGTTATCTCCACTGTTACCACAGATGGTACCTCTACTGCTGCATTTATCGATAGCATACACGAAAACTATTCATCAGGGGCGTTCCGATTTGGGGGAAACACCAGGAACGGAGAACTGAAGTCAAGAGCTCGTGGTGAATTCTTCGGGAAGGATCGTCGGAGCCATTCTAGTCAGCATGGGAAGTTGATGAACACTGGAGGAAGCTTCGGCGAGAAGGTCATGTTATTGAGCTCAGATGAAGAGATTTAGAGACCAATAACTTGTTAGAACCTCTACAATGGTGGACGTGACCGCACTTCAACTAATATTAATTCTTGAGCACTGGTGCTAGTTCGAAACGCTAGACGATGGCTTTACAAATGCAAATCTTTTTTTGCTGTACGATCGTACAACCACCGAATACTTAAATCGTTGAGCACCTATATGTCAGGTGTGATTGCCAAACATAATACTCTAAATGATATTGAAATAGTGTAAGTAGTAAGGATGAACCGCCTAGCAATACGAAATATCGTGCGGAAATTTTCTGCATCGTTAGAAACTCCATTCGCAAAAATATGATATTAGTTCGGAAGGACACATACACTTTTAGTAAGCAAAGATTACTTTGTAATTGCGCCAAAGTCAGTGCTGTGGAGTGGTATTCGAAACTTGTGCGCACGGCTATTTTAATAGCTGGTACGTGCAAGTTTTTGATATTATGATGCTGTCGGGTCGAGATTTTGAGCAGGAATTGAAATTCATGCCTATTTTCAAGAGTGACGGCTTCGTCTATTTATTTATAGAACGACCTAAGAAATGGTGAAAGTTTGATAGCTTACCAGTCATGCTATACCGAATGATATTTTGTAAATTAATGTGAGATACAGCTTAAGGAGTTCGCCACGTAAAAATACTTACTGGGCATGTTTCTATTTGTTGTGTAGCCCTTGTTTTGAAGACCCGTTAACTTTTTTATCTGCCTTCGTTTTAGAAGAATTCACACAGCTATGTAGCCACGAGCTAGTTCAGAGTATGAGCTGATAAGAGTATTGCTTAATTAATTAACGTGGTCCAAGTTTTGTTGGAAAAACTTTTTGTATGATGTGTCGATGTGTGTTATGTCTAGTTTCGCATTTATCGAAAATTATAAGTACAGAATGGAGATTGAAGCACTTCGTCAATTAAAGCTAGCTCATTGAGACAATGGAAAGCATTGCAGCAATGGTACCCTTTTGAACAAGTATGTAGTAAGCAGGCATTAACAAAGTTTAATATTTCATTTAGTATTTGCGTTAAGAGTTACTGTCGGGCATTTAACGCAGGTCATTGCAATTTTGTAAAACGTTTCAACAATTGGAATGAGGAGAGGAAAAGAACACTGTGTTGCTGCACGCGGTAGCTTTAAAAATTCTCATCCGTCATGTCAGAATAATGCGCGCGGGGAGCTTTGCAATAGTTTTAATGTCATATTTTTGTCATAATTTTCTTGGGATTAAGGTATAGAATTGAAATCTGGCGTCGTAATTCTTGATATAGTTAGAGGTGACAAGTACGTTGTAGTTTCTGGCTGTTCTGAAATTAAAGGTTAACCGTTAGAACTACGCCAAATCCGCCAAGTTCCAGCAAATTGTGATAAAAACTCCGAATTATATTGCGTTTGACGTGCTTGTGGGCAACTTTTTTACTGCAGCTTGTGTCAGCTTAAATCTTCATTCTTGAATTCTCATAATCAACACTTTGATAACTGAAGTTATTTCGAGCAACATTCTGACTGATCAAATTGTAAATTTTTGATTACTGAATTTTAAAGGTAAATATGGTCATGATATGATTACTTTGTTGTTGTCAGCTGTAGAGGAAATACTGGTACCACTGGTTACCACATCACTTGACGAGTAATTAATTGTTAATTCTTTTGTGATAATTCAGCAGGTTGTTGAAAATGAGCGACCCCTTTAGAATCCGTGCCACTTTGCTTGGCCACAGTTTAGATGTCCGGGGTGTTGCTGTTGGGACGACGTCAGGTGGCAAGTCTTACATTGTGTCTGCCTCTAGAGACAAAACTGCAAAGATTTGGATGCCGAAGTAATTTTTCTGAATGAATCTTGTAATTTTTATTATTTATTTTGATCATTGTGCACTTACCACGTTTCTGGATTGCTTTTAGCGAACTGGGTGGTTTCGACCAATTTCAAACATGTGAAGGTCATACAAACTTCGTCTCGTGTGTGACCGTGATGCCGTCAAGCTCGAAGTATCCGCAAGGCCTGATTCTGACTGGAAGCAACGACCACACTGTTCTCGGCTTCGAACTTGGAAAACAAATGCATTTGTTCCGATTGTCTGGACATAAGGGAACTGGTTAGTGCGAAATGTTCTGATTCGGTCCGAAGCTTGCTCTGAAGACATTTTGGAAAAAAAGCTTATAAATTACACCGTTAAAATTATTATTCACAGTGTGCTCCATCAGCTTTATGAATGAAGATACAATTGTTACCGGTTCTTGGGACAATACAGCCAAGGTGTGGGAGAATCAAAGCAATACTGCAACTTTGATTGGTCATGAGGTAAATATTTGTTATTTGTGTCTCTTTTAATGTAGTCGCTCGTCGTCACGAGTTTTAGTTTCTTGACAAAATGTATTTATATCTGTCCTAGGCTGCAGTTTGGGCTGTTGCTGTAACAGTCGGGACTAACATGGTGATAACTGGCTCTGCGGATCGAACTATTAGGCTGTGGCAAGGAGAGAACCCGATTCAGAAATACGTGGGCCACAAAGACTGTGTCCGTGCTATAGCTGTGCTAGATTCTGAAAAATTTGCCTCTGGATGTAATGATTCAACTATTCGAATTTGGAACATAAGCGATGGGGTTTGCCTTGCTGAACTTAATGGTCACACAAATTATATATATGGGTGAGTGCATTTGCTAGAAAATTCCATGTTATTTGAGCATTACCAATACATTTTATGGGGGAATTTTGTAAGGCCATTGAACTTATTTCAACTGATTGAGTTGAAGAGCTAGTAAATATGAATTTATTACTTAGACGTTAATTTTGCAGGCTTTCATTATTTCCTGGAGGCGCTGGAATGGCCTCAGTTGGAGAAGATCGAACTTTGAGAATTTGGAAAGGTCAGACTTGTGCTCAAACTATTCACTTGCCTGCAACCAGCGTTTGGTGCGTTGCAGTCATGCCCAATGGAGATGTCGTTACTGGTAGCAGGTAAGAATCAAGTTTGTAACAGCAGTGTGTTTCCCATGATCAGCGAAGACCCGTCAATAATCACCTTGATTTGTGATAGTGATGGATGCGTTCGCATTTTTACGGCTTCTGCCGATCGTTACGCTTGTCCTGAAGAACTTGCACAATTTGACGAACAAGTTGCAGCAACAACTATAGCTGCGGCCCAAGAACTTGGAGGATTGAAAGTTTCTGAAATACCTGGACCCGAAGCGCTTCTGGTTGAAGGAAAACAGGATGGAGTAACCAAAATGATCCGTGAAGGCTCCACTGTTTGCTGCTATTCTTGGTCTGCTGCTGATCAGAAATGGACGAAGATTGGTGACGTAGTTGGGGCTAGCGGGGCTACGCAGAATACGTCAGGCAAACAATTATACGAAGGAAAGGTACAGGCCACGATGTTTTAATTTAGTCTTATGATTCCAGAAGAGTTTTTATTTGATCGAAAATGCGAAACCTGGTTGAATTATACGATTTTCAAATTAGGAATACGATTACGTATTCAGCGTGGACTTGGACGGGACGAAGACGCTGAAACTTCCGTATAACATTAGTGAAGATCCGTGGTTTGCTGCAAAGCGCTTCTTGGATAAGAATGGATTGAATCCACAGTTTCTTGACCAAGTTGCTAACTTTATTATCACGAATACTAAAGGAATGGAGCTAGGGGTGAGCAACGACGGTAACTTCGCGGATCCTTTTACTGGTAAGATAACATCATTTATACTTTCCATGTCAAGTCGCATATGAACAATGAAATGCCATTAATTTGCTTAATACTTAACAAAAACCATGCGTTGAATTTGGATGTAGGTGGTAATCGTTACGTCCCTTCTGGCTCAACACCTCAGATCGGCAATTCCGGTCCTGCATTGGATCCTTTTACTGGAAGTGGAGCTTATCGCTCCAAGGAAGCAAGAGCTACTGACCCCTTCAGCAGCGCGGCCAATGGATCCGCTGAACCTTGTTTTCCTTGTCGATCCTTCCTGTCTTTTCACCAGCAACCGAATTTGGAAGCTCTGAAGACGAAATTAATAGACTTCATGAAAGAAATGGGAGTGAGTCACAAGATAAATCCCGATATGGTAGCCTTTTATATTGATAACGTATCAGCAGGAACCTTCAACGAAGAAGTGCAAGTTCTTACTCAAAATTTCTTGGAGCTGCCAGCAGGTAAGTTGCGTTTTTGCTTATGATCCGTGAAATGCTTTTCAGGAAAACATGCAAATGCATGCAAAGTTATGTATATGAATTACTACTATCATGATTTCCAGAGCGTGTCTTCCCAGTATTGGATCTGTTGAGAATGGGAGTGACGAATCCTGTCTTCGGCCTACAATTAAATTCCGAAATCCCTATCGTAGAGACTCTAGTGCCGAAGTATATCGCTGCTGAGAATCCGGTGAACCAGCAGCTTGTGCTTAAGTTACTAAACAATTTGTTCGGATCCCTCTCCCAGTTAGTCGTAACGCATAGAGCTCTAATCGTATCAAAGCTACTGGATAACCTAAAGAAACCTAAGAACAACCAAATTGCAACTGCCACTTTATTCCTCAACTACTCTATTGTGGTTACGGACAAGGACAACCCTGACTGGTCAAGTTTCGAAAGCCAAACTGAGATCCTCATGGCCACCTTGTCAGTTATGGAAGTCATTGACGAGCCTGAAGCCGTGTATCGCCTCTTGGTGGCCTTTGGAAATCTCATTGACAAGAATCCGCTGACGTCGAAGTTGTTTAAATCACTAAACGGTGAAAGTTTTGTCCAAAATTACAAGCAAAATGGCACATTACCAAAAATCCAAAATTGTGCTGCTCAACTATTGCAAGCTTTATAATCAAGTAGCTTGTAAGCACAGACACTCGTAAATCAGTCGCGTAATAAGAGGTCATGTAATACTACATGCAATTTCTATTGTCGTTTGGTATCCTTTTTACGAGACGGTGATTAATTAATTTTATTGTTGCTTATGTAGAAGCGTACAAATTCTGTTTGTACGCTACTCATTGTGGACAAGCAGATTCACGTAGATGTGAGAATATTTTACAGAATACGAAGAGCTATAACAAGAAGTTGTTCCGGTAACTTTTACCTTGTATCTCAAAATCCACATAAGTTAGCTTCATGAATGTAGAAACATAATGTACGAACATACCTGTTGGTGGTTTAGGATAGCAATAAGAACTAATATCGTTTAGCTTCCCAAGAAGAGCTTCCACTCAACTGGTTCCAAATTCTCCTCAGTTTCTTCATGGACAAGTTCTGCCTTTGAACATTCCTAGCATGCACAGCGCGGAACTTCTTCACATACCTGGCTAGGTTTTGCCGGAAACCATCCCTTTTTCGCTTCTTACTCTCTGTCAACTGAACTGCCGTCGGACGCATCTGTCGAGCTGGAGGAAACCTTGACTTTGACTTGGACCTTGTAACCATAGAAACCGAGTATTTCACACTTCTGGGTCTGGTCTGCGATTCAGACATGAGAAGATGACTGTCCTTCCCTCTACCACGGAGCATTTTAGGTGGCCTTGGCCTTTCTCCAGGCTTGCGAACTCCAACAATAGTGTCGTTGATTCGGCTAGGATGCAAAGTCTGTGTTCTATTCATCGGTTGCCAAATGCCCACGTTGTTGTCCTTCACCTGACGCTTTCCATCCCCATTACTGTATCGGTACGGCAGCTTCGACTCCGATACTTCATACCCAATACTTTTCATCATTTCACCGTTAGTAGCAGTGTTTGATCCTGACATGGTTTTCTCATATGACTGCGACTGTTTATTCCTCTCAGGCTCATTTCTGTAATCCTTGACTCCACCATTGTTAATTTTGAAGGCATTTGAGGCCGCTAGTGGCTTCCTTTTGTACGACTGCTCGAACTTACTCGGTGCTTGATTCAGATCAGCGTTAGGTCCAAATTTTTGATGCTCCGAAGTGGGCTTTTGAAGAGCTTTTTCGGAGCTAGGCCTCGACGCCTGTTTTGCCTCCTGTGGTTTGTACTGCTGATTTTGCCACTGAACACCGGTCATCATCGCGGCAGCATAAGCGTTGTGCTCAAACGAAGGCTCCTGATTTCCACCAACTTGGAGACTTGGGTAGTGAATTGCCACGTTCTCAGAATTCTTCAGAATGACGCTGGGATACGTCACTCGGTTCGCCGTGCGGTAATACACGGACGGATTTGAAGCAGAAGATCCACCAAGGGTTACGCGGTCATTACCTGACGAAGTGCCCAGGGGGTAGTACTCAACCGAGTGAGTGTGATCGTCGTACCTGATCGGTGGCAGGATGGTATGGGCGTGGTCGTCATGACTTTTGTAGTTTGAACCAGCGTCGTTCTGACCTTGACTTCGGGTCTGTCCAAAGTATGCCGGTCGTCCAGCATTGAGTTCGTCTTCTATACGCTTTGACTCTTGAGCAGAAAGCGGACTTTGAACGATTTCATAGTTTTTAAGCCCCTGTTGTGGATTTGACCCGCTGTGACCGCCACGGTCATGCGTATGAGCATGAGCAGCTTGAGAATTAGGACGAGGCTGAAGACGAATTGAAGCCTGGTTTCTCTCATACATATCAGATGAACTAGATGGTGCAACGTTGGAATTAGCATTCGCTATAACTACGGCAGTATGATGATTCCATTTTGGGTCGTTTTGCTGCCGCGGGACGGGATGCCCTGGATGTTGAGAACCTCCATGTTGGTAATTTAGATATGTCGACGACGGCTTTGATTGTGGACGTGACACATAATGAGCACTGATGCCACTCTCTCCGTGCTGAATGACTTTGATATTTTGGTTGATGCTATTTGCCAGACCATTCGTTTCATGTAGCCTTACTGATTCCATGCCAGGTGCAGATGGATTGGCAAGTGAAGCTGACATTTTTATGGATCCTGGGTCGGCTTTGAAAGAGTCAGTGAACTCGTTCAGCTGCTGGTAAATGTACTCTGCTAACTGCAGGTCATCGTTTTGCAAGTGAGCTTGAGTGGTCACAGGGACGAGTTGAGGTGGTGGTGCTGGAGGGGGTACGGCGAAGACGCTGTTAAGACCGCTGACCGTATTGTAAGTGTAGACAGGTGTGACCGGTGGTTGAATCAAGTTAAGGTCGTAGGTCAGAGGTAGGCCACCGGCTAACTGTAGTGAGGTCACTGTTTGGGTGAAGGCTAAGATGCATAAGATGGCCACCTTGTCCCCACCGTCTGGTACCTGAAACGTAGAATTAATTATGTGAACTAGTCTGCTCCCGCAATCGGTTGTAGAAGTTGCACATTACTTCCAATTAAAGCGGACCACAGGGGGCAATGTGAGGCTGGTCTTGGGAAAAAGCATTGGCCGTTCAAAAATCACTGTAGAAACTGTAAAAAGTTAGGAGAAAAAAACTCTCTTGACAGGAGCGACATTGTCTCGTGCTTTTCAACGACTAAATGCAGTTTTGCATAGACCTTGTGAAAATATCTTGTTGACTAACTCTACCGCTATATTATACGAACAAGTCTAAAGTCTGTTATGATCAAATTTTTGACCCAACATGTAAGAAAGGTTAGGCAATAATTTAAAGCTAATTTGGGTTCTGAGAAATGCATGTAATAAAAGTTAGGCACATAGATGCGAGTGGGGCGCCTTATACGAGGGATTAAAAGTATTTGTGAAAGACAAAATCAGTTTTGAAGGGACTTACTCTTTTGCGAACCATGGCTCTAGACGACTCTGATGCTAACGTTTTGCAGAATATGAACGTTTGGTCCAGCGTCCACCGAAGAAGTTTTTCACTAAACTAAAAGTTCGTCCAAGCTTGACCACTAGTACCGGCGAACGACTGTGTGTCCTCAGGAAAAGACCAAGACTGAATGGCCTGACATACAATGTCCACTGGAGGTAGAGCACTGACTAAATGATTTTGCAGTTTCGTGAAAGATTTCTGGTGAAATCGTTACAATCCAAAAAGACTTTCATTGGTGTGTAATTTCTGCTGATTGAAAGTAGACCAATGTTCCTGCTCTCCCGATACTGGGTTTACAGTTTTAAAGAATGTGGCAAGGTGCAGGAAAAGAAACTTCCTACACCTGAGCCCTTCTGGTGTTAATTACAGGTGTAAGGATTCACGAGATGCTGGCCTCTGTTTCAAAGATGGATGATCTTGAGAAAAACGAGATCCTGTATTGCACGTTCATGTTCTCATTAATTGCTTGTAAGATTTGCCTCAGTATGGCCCTATCTCCTGTAATGCAATGTTGGACACAAGAAGATGAATTTCATGTGTCAACTCAGTTTTCATTCCGTGTGGTTTGGGTGACCGGCGGCGAGTCTTGTGCTTGAGAGTGATTCTAAAGCGTGCACAAGCCAGACGGCTCGAATGCATCATATCATAGTGGAACAGATTGTGAACTGTAAGTGTGAACAGTAAACTTGGGTTTTTAATGACCCCTCTTTTGTTGGCAAAATAAAAGAAAATGATTCGCGAGCCTAGAGAAACTTTGGCGTAAAATCAGCTAATTTTATTACGTTGCCCCGAAGCAAGAAATGTCACATTTTAAAATGTGTTACTAATAACATATTTGCAAGGACTTGATAACGATTTGTTAACATCTAATTAACAACTATCCGAATTAGGCAAGCTAATTCTCATGGTATATGCGATCGATATGTCTAATCCTACGTCGCTAAATAACTGCCCAATGGTGGAAGCACATAATTATTGTCAGGAAGAACAATAAGATGTTTAGCTTTTACAAATTTCGCACAGCAGAAACTATACAGGCTTAACAAAGCAAACACAACAGGTTGAACGAACGCTTAGCCGTTTCAACAAGATGGTCCTTGACCAATTCGCTTTGACCATCAGGATTAGATTTTTTTCTCAATAAACAGAGCTGATGTGCTTTAGCTGACTGTACTGGAGCTTTCGTGAATGAATCCATTGTGTTGAGCGCAAAGATGTTGTACGAATTACAGATAGTTGTGCTGTGCTTGAAAAGCGGATAATTGTGTTAGTATCATCACATAACGTTGCTGTTTCGTGGTGTACTTCAAGAACTAGAGTATTAGAAGAAATAGGGCTAGTTAGTAAACTAGAAGTAAATTGGCACAATGCCGAGACTAGTGCACTTCAGTGCACAAAGGTGACATTGGTTGTAAAGCTTTCTTAAGTAGATTATAAGTGAAGATTTAGCGCTAATAGAAACTACGCATGCTTATGCAATCAAGTAACATTTTACAAAACTACAAAACTTGGTTGCAACTATGCACTAGCATTAGGCGTCTAAGTCTGTTTCAAGACTTTGTTTTTACGGTTTTTTAAGTTCTTAGTTACATTTAGATGATTGCACGAGTACGTGAAGGGAAGATGGCTCTGTGCATTCAAGTAACTAGAAATTTTCAGCAATTTAGTCTAGAATAGGACGCATAACGTTTTTCAGATTACAGTAAACTACTATTGGACTATGGCTTATTAGATTACAAATTAAACTGTCCTGGCAGATTAGTTGTTTCTGTATCATTTTCCACTAATAAAAGGTAAAATATACTCAATTTCTTCTCATATTTCTGCGTATTCTTTCTTCTAGTCTTAACTCTTTTGATTCATCTGTAATGGGACTAGTCATCGCTCATCTACTAATGGATGAAGCAGCCTACATTCAAGGTACTGTTCTCGACTATGTTGATTAACAATCACATGTCCGGTTTCCATCATACCGGTGCATTACAATAAGAAACTGAGGGTACAGAGATAAGTACGAAACAAGTGAGCGGAATAAGAACAGTAATGAGTATTACAATTACTAAAGTGAGAGTGAAGTAGAAGGTGCTAAAACATTTGCAAACCCAGCAAATCTCTCTTCCTACGAAAAATAACAGACGACACAAGGCAGTAAGAAAGCAGTAACACAAAGACACTGTTTCAGTACTGGAATCACTTTCCGTTCCTACTCACACCAGGAAAGATGGGCCTAACCCTTCTGCGAAGTCAGAGCTTGAATGACACCACCGACAGCCGGTAGTGTGGATGAACCCATGAGGAATTCATCAACTTCACGAGCAGCTTGGCGACCTTCGGAAATGGCCCAAACCACAAGGGATTGTCCCCTTCGGCAATCTCCGGCTGCGAAGACTCGTGGCACTGAAGTCGTATATCGGTTCTTGGCAGTGGAAATGTTGCTGCGAGCATCTTGTTCAATTTCTAACTCGGACACAATGGCCTTCTCTGGACCCAAGAATCCCATGGCAAGTAAGACGAGGTCACACTTGTAAATCTGCGAGAAAAAAAGCAGTATGATAGATGGTATTACTGGTGCAGCAGATCAATTTAATTGTTGATGCAAAATCCCTAATGGTTAAGCTTGGTACAATTAAGTCTATTCTGCCTTACGTGCTCTGATCCAGGCACTTCTTCCATTTTCCAGCGCCCTGTTTCATCTCGCTTCCAGTCAACCTGAACGGTGCGTATACCAGCAACGTGACCGTTTCCGTCATCCAGAAATTCCTGTTCAGTGTTCAAGATTAGTAGAAGAACTTGAAGTATCTGTGCTCTTTGAATGTAAAACTTCATACCTTGGACATGGTGCTGAACCTCCTCGGGTCGTTTCCATGCTTGACACGGACTTCTTCATGTCCATAGTCTACCTTGAAGGTCCTAGGCCACTGGGGCCAGGGATTATCCCTAGCCCTTCCAGTAGGAGGCTCGGGAAGGATTTCAAATGTCACAATGGAATTGGCTCCTTGCCTCAAGGAGGTTCCAATGCAGTCACAACCAGTGTCACCTCCTCCGATAACAATCACATCCTTGCCCTTAGCAGATAGTGGAATGTGGTTAATGGAATTGCCCATCTGCTTCTTCTGCCAAGTCTCTAAAAAGTTCATCGCATAGTGAATGCCTTCTAGCTGCCGTCCTGGAATAGGCAAATCTCGAGGCATTGTTGCTCCAAGGCAGAGCACAATAGCGTCGAACTCATCGTACAGTTCTTTTGCGGAGATATCTTTGCCAACAGAGCAGTTGAGCCTAAAGTCGATTCCTTCTTCTTGCATGAGTTTTATTCGCCGCTGCACAACTTCCTTGCTCAGCTTCATAGTCGGAATGCCATATTGCAAGAGACCACCTGGTCGATCGTTGCGTTCAAAGATCGTTGCTAAGTGACCAGCTTTGTTCAGCTGATGAGCACAAGCAAGACCTGCAGGGCCGCTACCAACCACAGCTACTTTCTTTCCAGTTCGGTAAGAAGGAACGATAGGTACCATCCAACCTTTTTCGAAAGCGTTGTCAATGATGGAACATTCGATGTTCTTGATGGTAACGGCAGGTTCGTTGATTCCAAGAACGCAAGCACCTTCACAAGGTGCTGGGCACACTCTACCCGTGAATTCTGGGAAGTTGTTCGTTTGGAGTAGCTGTGAAAGCGCTTCTTTCCAATTGTTTTGGTAGACGAGGTCATTGAATTTAGGAATGATGTTGCCAAGAGGACAGCCATGGGAAGATTGACAGAATGGAACACCACAGTCCATGCATCGAGCAGCCTGAGTGCGCAGTCCTGAAATCACGGTTAATATAGTGTGTGGATTAATATAGTTTTTAACTGATACGGCTTAAAGTTTCAGGATTAGCAAATTCTGAGAGGGTATTTTATTTATCCATTTGCACATACCTTTTCGGACATTCTGCCAATTGTAAATTTCATCCCAATCTTCTGCTCTTTGTTCAGCCTTACGATAAACCCCCTTCTCTCTAGGATATTTGATGAAACCACGCACTTTGTCTGGTACAGCGTCTTCGATATCTTTTATTGGCGTACCGTTTGCTTTTTCTGGAGATTTCTCTTCAGGCGCAGGATTCTTTTCTACCACTGCTGATTCCTCAGCAAGTTGTTTGAGTGCTCGCTGATACTCATGCGGGAAAACTTTGGCGAAATGACGAGCTTGAGCTGGCCAATCTGCCAGGATAGTCTTTGCGATCTCTGACCCTGTTTTCGCATGGAATTCCCTTAGTAGATTGCCGACAAATTCCAAATCGTCTTCCAATTCCAGTGGGAGCAAGTCAACCATCTCCATGTTGCATTTTCTACAACAGAAAATAAGTAATTGAAAAGCTATCTATCAGCCAGTCTCTAAACGTCAGCCAAGAATTCAAGCAACTTACTGTGGCAAGATGTTGTCCGGATCATAGCAGTAAGCGATGCCTCCTGACATACCGGCCGCAAAGTTTCTGCCGGTGGTACCAAGAATTACGACGGCTCCTCCTGTCATATATTCGCATCCATGATCACCGACGCCTTCAACGACAGCTATGGCTCCAGAGTTCCGGACACAAAATCTCTCCGCAGCGATTCCACGGAAGAAAGCCTTTCCACTGGTTGCACCATAAAGACAAACGTTTCCAACGATGATGTTGTCTTCACTCTTCCAATCGGAAGCCATAGCCTTGGGGGGAAAGATGACGATTTCTCCTCCCGAAAGCCCCTTTCCGACGTAGTCATTAGCATCACCTGATAGGGTGACATGGACACCATGAATCATGAAAGCACAGAAGCTTTGTCCTGCAGAACCTGAGAGTTTGATGTTTATGCTGTTTTCTGGTAGCCCTTCATCCCCAAATTCCCTGTTGGCAAAAAAAGGAAGAGCTAGAGTTTATTACACATAAAGTCAAATATTAGCTTTCCTTGCCGATATTTTCCATTTTTTAAAATTTCATTGTGGCGATGTCTTGACGCTCCTGAACGGCTTAGAAATTCCTAAGAGCCCTTGGACCACTATTTTCCTGGTGCATTCTTTCATCATGATCGAATCTCAGCTCAAAAGGTCGAAAATTGCCATTTTACCGTGTTTTTGCAAAAACCGACGATGGTTACCCTTCCGATTTTCGCGAAAATGGGCTATTTTTGACTTTTTTGAGTTAAGAGTGGATTTTGACGAAAGAATCTACGGGTAATGCAGCACGGAAGTTCGTTTTTTGATATTCAAAACCGTTCAAAAGCTAGGAGCCTTCTAAGCTCCGGGGCGTCAAGTCAGCACAGTTTTCTGACTTTAAGCTGAATAAAGTTCGAAAAGACAGAATATGAATGAAGAATATGAAACAATACTGACAAACAGCACGTACTTGGCAATATGATAGCTCAGAGTTGTGGCAAAAGCTCTTGATGCATTGTCGATCTTCATTTCGATGTCAACACGTTTCTGCTGCCCGTTTAACACCGGTACTGTCATAGCCAAAAGCTGATTGTCCAACCGTTTTTCCAGCTCAAAATCCTGAGGCACGCTTCCACCAACAATATTTACTCCAGGGCGCATGTACAATGCATTCTTAAGTAGTCCTCCGAAATTCAAGTACTTGGCCTTTGGATGCGTAGTTTCTTTAACCCGAAGGAGGTCCGTCTTGCCCACTATGTCTTGGAATCGCCGTACTCCCATTTTAGCCATAAAGGTACGAATCTCTTCCGCAAGCATGAACAAATAGTTGATCACATGCTCTGGTTTGCCCTCAAATTTCTTTCTCAAAACAGGATCCTGCGTTGCAATGCCAACCGGGCATGTATTCAAGTGACACTTTCGCATCATCGTGCATCCCATGGCAATAAGGGGCGCGGTGGAAAATCCAAACTCATCAGCGCCCAAAGCTGCTGCCACAACAACATCAAAGCCCGTTCGAATCTGTCCATCAGCTTGAAGTACAACTCGGGATCGCAAGTTGTTCAATACAAGTGTCTGATGCGTTTCTGAAATTCCTAGTTCCCAAGGAAGACCAGCAGATTTTATCCCCGTCCATGAGCTCGCACCAGTTCCACCGTCGTGACCGGAGATGACGATGTGCTCCGCTTTTCCTTTGGCAACTCCTGCTGCTACGACACCGACACCAACTTCAGAGACTAGCTTCACAGATATACGTGCCGAGGGATTCGCACATTTTAGGTCATAGATGAGCTCAGCAAGATCTTCAATGGAATAGATGTCGTGATGAGGCGGGGGAGAAATCAATCCAACCCCTGGTACTGAATGCCTGGTTGCTGCAATGTCTTTGCTGACTTTGTAACCTGGTAGTTCTCCACCCTCACCAGGCTTGGCCCCTTGTGCCATTTTAATTTGTAAGTCATCCGCGTTAGCCAAATACCCAATGGTGACGCCAAATCTACCGCTGGCAACCTGCTTAATTGCAGATCGCTTGTTAAACATCGGATCCTGGTCCAAATACCGCTCAGGGTTCTCACCTAGTGCAAAAAAAGCAATTTTTAACATCTTTGGCTACTCACGAGCTCAAATAGACCAGTATAATTTCATAAATTGCAAACCTCCTTCTCCAGTATTAGATTTGGCTCCAATACGATTCATGGCAATAGCTAGAGTTGTGTGAGCTTCATTAGAAATGCTTCCAAAGCTCATGGCACCGGTTGCAAACCGCTTCACAATCTCAGCTGCGGGTTCAACTTCAGAAATGTCAATTGGCGAATCCGAATATACAAGTTCCAGTTGTCCTCTCAAAGCACAATTCTGAACGCTTTCTTGCGCACTTTCCACAAATTTCTCATAACCCGGCTTGCTGTTGTTCTTAACTGCCTCTTGCAGATTCGCAATGCTAAGAGGATCGTTAATGTGTTTTTCGCCACCAGCTCTCCAATGATATTGTCCGGGGTTGCGCAAAATCAAGGAATCGCTTTCACGCTCATGGTAGGTCAACGCATGGCGTTCGAATGCTTCGTCAGCTAGAATTTTGAATGTAACTCCACCGATTCTTGAAGCTGTTCCTTTGAAGCATTTGTCAACGACTTCATCAGCAAGGCCAACTGCTTCAAAAATTTGAGCTCCTTTGTAGGACTGCAGAGTCGAAATCCCCATCTTTGCCATCACTTTGGAGATACCACGCTCCATTGCGCCAGTGTAGTTCTGTACAGGGCAAAAGAAAGGTCAGCAAAAGACGCGACATTCAAATGATAAATTCAGAAAGTAGAAAGTAGTACGAAAGTACCTCAAAGATTTTCTGATCTGTCAGTTGAGCACTAAGCACGCCTTCCTGCCTCAGCTTCCGTGCAGTTTCGAAGACTAAATAGGGGCAAATTGCATCTGCTCCATACCCCAGCAACACACACATGTGGTGAACCTCTCGGGCTTCTCCGGTTTCCAAGATCAAACCCACTTTCATCCTCTGTCGCTCTTCGATCAAGTGGTGGTGTACAGCTCCAAGGGCTAGCAGCGAGCTCATTGGTACCCTATCAAGGGAATATTCTGGTAAATTATCCTTGCCTTAGCTTAAATCGAGGCCTTACAAGACCGAAGTCATATACTACGATAGGTAATGCGCTGACCGGTC
>VRMD01000417.1:0-27143 GCA_009872375.1 Sminthurides bifidus
TCTCACTGTTATCATGTTAATATTTGAGATCGGAATCATATCAAATGAGTTGCAATTACACTACCGTTAACTGCTCATAATGTTCCACCAATTCTTGCCTTTCATTTTCATTGGTAACTTATTTGCTTGGAACAATAAAAGTAGCGGCTGCAGGGTCTGGTATATGAGCTGGTTTTGGTTGTGAACATTCCTTTGCCTTTTCCTTGTTCTTGACGCATATTTTCTTGTCAGAATCAAATACGTGATCTTTGACGCAAGAGAAATGAACAGCTTGCCGGTAGAAGCAGATAAAGTATTTTGTGCAATCCTTCGGATCAAGCAAAAAGTCGTTTTGGTCGCATTGGACAGCTGTTGAAGAGAAACAACTTTTTGACAGAGAACAACCGTTATTGCATCAGGAAGTGTGGAATGTGACTATTCTGAAAAGCCTGAGAACCCCGTATTTGTAAAATTTTGTCAGTTTTAGTCAGGAAATCTCAGAATGAAACGAAAAGTTTGAAACTTACGATGTGAACATAAAGTATCCGGAACTTCACTTCTGGGTCGACACTCTTTCAGAGTGGGGTGAAAGGCCATCCGAAAGCCGCATACCCTGGAAAATGCATGACCCTTGTGGCAAAGAAAGTACGTTATGCAACTGGGGTCAGTAGAATCTGGATAGCGAGCCGTAATTGGATCCATTGGACAACGAAACTGCTTCCCATCAGGAGAAAATACATTCCCTAAAACGTACGGGACACTGCACAAAAGTACAGCTGAGATAGTAAACACCGCTAGTACTAGCTGTTTAAAACAGCGCATTCCCATGTGCACTTAGTAGTAGACGGAAAGCTGGCTTCTACAGAATGATTACAGTTGCGACATATGAACTGTTTTCATTACCTATTAAGAACATTCGTGATTAAAAAAATTCACTTTATCGGAACAGGTCTACACTGCGTTTGAGGCCACGATAAATTGATCACGACTTCTATTGATGGAAAACAACTTCCTACGTTTTGCTAACTCTTCATGACATAAGAGTGAACAGTTTTCTATTTGTTCTTGTTATTGCCAAATGTTCTCTCCCTACATAAAGTCTTAATGAATGTTTACGTATGAGCACAATACAGTACCTCACGATCTTTTGTACTGGTATATATTGGGTATCAGCATGACGAGAGTGTTGAATGCGGAATGAAGCGGTGCTCCTTGCATACACTTACTCTGTGATCAACCTCGCTTTACTGAAAGTTCATAGTGATCAAAAGTTGTACAATCATTACCGCTATTGTTCAGTAACTGTTGTATTATGTAATTAATTTTTTGGACGAGACAACTTGCATTTCGTGTAAATTACTAATGCGTTGAGAGAAAAACTACAGGAGAAAGGGCTACAAACGATGATATTAACCTAATTCCATGTCAAAGCTATAATCAGGAGAGTTTTTGCTAGCTAGAACGTTACTACCATTCTACCAAGGGCGACGTTGGTTATGGTCACAGGATCTCCAGCCTTTGGGCTTATTAGAAGAAAAAAGTACAGTGACCTCCTCTTCCACTTGAGTTTCGATAGGGTGGTTTGGCCATTTCCAACCGTTTTCCTTTTCCGCTGCCAATCCCGATAGGATGTGAGGTGGAGACTGCTGATGAAGCTTTCTGAATTACACTGCGCTGTACTGGTAGCCTGTGGTATCAATAATAGAAATAAACTAATCATTAATTAGAACTTATTCAACATCATCGCTATGGCAAGAGGAGCAGGTGATAATTAATATCCACGTCAATGGATTTCAATTAATTGTAAACAATGGAAACCTTATTGTACTTACGTGGGCAGCAAAGAGCATTCTGTTCTCGGTGGAAGACTTTCCGGAACTCCAGTATTAGGCACATAGTAGCCGCTCATTCCTGATTGTAAGTGAGATGCAGTGATAGTTGTGACCGGAAACGTTACTGCGTCCCCAGGACCGTGATGTTTTTCAGTCTTAATAATTAATGGAAGCACATTTTGAGTAACAATGCCTTCGTTTTCAGCCTTGGGGGCGTATCGGACAATAGGAGAGGTCCTTTGTAGTATGGGTTCGGAGGTTGGCACCGCTGGTGCAATGATTTGCGGTGTCCTTCGTCCAACTTTAGGTTTATCTGCTCCTTCAGCTTTGCTATTGGCTCGTCGACCTCTACCGCTCGGCTTCGAAGGCGTCTTAGTAGAAGGTTCTAATACTGGTTTCCCAGATCTTCGAGTTTTCGGTTCCAGGAATTGTCGCTGCAACTTGTGAGCTTGTTTTCCTGTCCTTTTCGGCCCACTAGCTTTCGAAGACGTGGCGGTGGGTAAATTTAAAGCGACCAAATGTTTCTGGCGATGGTTGAAAGCTTTGGCCCGATTGTGAAATAATTCCTCGCAAAAGTCACACTCGAAAATATCCTTGATTTTATCACCAGGTATGTGCTTGTGACTCCCGGACTCACCGTTAGCGGCTCTGGACTTAAGATGGTTGTTTAGCTTCGTTTTGTGCATGAATTTTTCGCCACAAGTGCACATCAGCTCATGAGTATTTTTGACGTGAGCGTCGTAACGCTGGCTTCCTCCGATAATAAGTATGCCACAGATTGTGCATTTGCGCTCCCATAGCTTAATTCGTTCCAGCTGCGGAGCTACGGATGGAGAACTTGCGACGCTGAGAGTTGTAGACGCTGGCGATTGTTCACATAAAGTTGGGACAGAGGATGGTGACGCTGCGTTCCATTGCTGTGATGGGATCGTCATGCAGAAGTCATTTCCTAGCAATTCTGCCAACAAATTAGAGGTACTTTTCCTCGAGTCAAATTTCAAAGAATGGGGAAAATCTGCTAATAGCGTGTTAAACAAAACGCTACTAAGTTGTTCACGAGAAGGCTCTTTCCCGTAAAGTCCATTCCGGAAACTCAGCACGGCATGTTCGTCTACAATGGAGGGTCTGTGAAAGTAAAGGTAGGGAATTCTATCAGAAAATCCATCTTGGCTACAGCAATGAAAATGAAAGAAAATGATTCTCAATTTGTCTTACAGCCTTTTGAGATTCATATTACCACTCACCCGGCTAAGTAGTCCCACAAGCTCGGAGACTTGATCTTCCAGCGTTCGTCACTGAATCCGAAGGAGCCGCCCCATTCGTCTAAAATGGTGTCAAGATCCAAGTCCTCAGGTATGCCCATGTCGAAGTCATCGAACGTAGAAACGGTGGAATCAAGGAAGGTCAAATCCATGTCTTCGTTATCACTGTTACCGCTCGGCGGGTCACTGGTCACGGAGCAAGTACGTATTGGTCGCACATTGTACAAGAATGGAGCATGGTGCACGTTCACGAGGATGCTTTCAGGGTCAACATGAGGACTATTCAAATAGTCCTGATAAAACGGATATGAATGGCCGTGGTAGGTTTCGAATCCACTGTTGCTGGTACTACTGTCTGGAATATTCACTACGTCGTTCCCAGAATAAGAGTAATTATTGGCGAATGTTTCATTTATTTCGTTACTACCGTGACACATATGTGGATTTGCACAATCAGTCCCAAAAGGATAGCATTCCTCGCCAGGCTTAATTAAACAAGAATTCGTGGCATGCATATGCGCCAAGTCGTAACTAGGGTCCCAATGGAAACTCCCACTACATGTTTCCATTTCGAAAAATTTTACAGTTTTAACAAAATTCTTGGCACTTTAAATAACAAAATTAACGTTTAGTAAACCTGTCAACCAACGTCGTTAGTAAACTTGCTCTATTGTAGCCGTTGTTGAGTTCCGCACGTAAAAATTTGCAAACCGGGTTACCTTAATTCTATTATTGGCTGTCTTGCGACTTGTTCCCACGGCTTTAATCTCTGGCTCTCGAACCGCAAGTTCCAAATGTTATAAATGCTAAAGTATGAAGGCAGCAGTTGAGAGTGACAGCATGTTTGTGAAATCAGTTTGCTTATTTCCATGTGGCCAGCTTTGAATTATTTAAATGGCTAGTTCCAGGATCACCCATCGTGGGAGATCGGCATTGTCAAGGATTATAAGGCTGTGAAAGCAGTCTAATGCCTTTGGCCCACACTGATGTTAGTGCACCAGTATCCAGTCATCCAGTTATTATATGCCCAAGGGTTTTCATTCAGCAATCCTATTCTAGCTGTAAAGATGCGCAAGCGACGACTTCTTGAGGACAAATCCATATCTCCGAAAAAATGCGCTTTCACAGACTTATGACTGATTAAATGATATTTTAATGGATCAAACGTCTTTTGTTTTCAACGAAGTTAGCACGAACGAGTTGGTTATTACGTAAAAATAACAAATGACTAGCTTATGTCTCATGTTGTCCCGATGGATAAAAACATGAATTCCGTATATTAGTTAATGTTTATCTTATTGAAATTCCCCTTTATACTTATCACATTGTCAAATGACTGGAACTACTCCTCAATAAAGGATTTTAAAACACATGTTATGGCTTCAAAATATCAGCATTGTTAAGATCTTTCAGCAAACGCTTTGTTACAGTATCACTTGTAATTTTAGACACTGATAGCTCACTTTCGTCGTCTACAATTGCTCCATTCAATTTAAAATAGGGGGCTCCTAAATTATCTGCAACATCTAGCTTACTAATCTGCGGCAAGTTTGGCGTAGGTGAAAAGAAGGATATTAGGGAGTTATTTAATGTGGACTGCCTAGAACTCTGCGGGGTGTTTCGAGACGGTAAGACTACATTTAAATTAGGCTCTTTGAATGTCTCCTTACGAGGTTGGAGAATGTGTAACTTCTCCTCGTCTTTGCTATCTTCGTCGTCGGAATTCAGCATGGAATGCTTATAGTGCTGAATCAGGTCATTCATAATGCCCAGGTCTAACGAAGATGGTCTGCTTTTACAGCAACTGGGCAGTGCAAAACTCTTGGGTTTATGTGGAACATATTTGTGCTGCTGCGTTTTCGCTACCACTTTCTTTAGATTTTTCTCGCTTTTCCCCGCACTGCAGCTATCTGCCATGGGATTCGTTTCCGGCTGGAGGCATTCGAAAGTTTCAAACGAGGCTGATAAATCTGGGTCGCCATATTTTACAGCAACGTTGGACACGCGGATATTTTGACCCTGGGCTTCGGAGGCGGTCACAGCAGTCTGGGGTCTATGAACTGACGCTGAGGCTGCTCTGGCATTGATATCGAATCCGGAGAGGTTAGACTCAATCTCCTGCAACGTTTTCTGAATATCCATTACTCTCAACGTTGTGAGCTATGTCGAGCCTAAAGGTGTGGCTGCGATTTTGCTGCAGCTCTTAAGAAATCAAGACAAGAGAAAGACCTTAAGTGAACTTTGGAGCACCCAAATAGCATATTGCTCCAGTGCTCATCTATCCTACTCAAAATATGATTGAGTATTTAATGCTGAGGTGTAACGTTACCTGTAAACACCTGTACTTAAATATGAACTAGCAGTTGAAACTTTGTCTTTTAACAGAGGCATGAGATTGATGCCTCCACAAAACTAAAAGTGATGTAAATGTACCTAATGACTCGCCTTATTTAATTAATTCAACGTTGCCCTTTTAACGGCCTACTTGCTATGTAACTACCATAACTATCATAGTTGGTATGAAACCTAACTATAATATAAACCTATAAACTTTTAAGGCAGAATACAGGTTGCCTGTACAATTGTAAGCTACTGAATGAAGCTAGCTAGCAAGTAAAAATACTTAACTTCCCGCCACATAAAACGTTACCTGCGATACCATTTGGTGCTGATTATTCCATGCCCATGGAATTTCCTGTCCTTTTCATGAAGACAGTTACAGGATTCTCAATCAGGAAGTCTTGAAATACGGAGCGATGCTAGGCAACGACAGCTATTACAGCGAATGGGTGCATAATGCCGGGCAATTTTCACTGCCAAATCCGTAGCTTTTATGCTTCCACTCGCTGTGAGTAGCAAATCTTGCGAACTCTTTCAGTTTATACGAGAGTGATTTCTTACCAAAGTTCACACTAGAGCAAGATTGTGACCGTGAAGCTGGACCTCAAAACTGCTACTGAACTTCTTCTTTAAGTACCTAAGGATGAGGAAATCGACATGGTTATTGTTCGGAGTTTGCTAATGTGATTGCATTTACGACGTCAGAAACCCGGCACCTCATGAAAAGAGGCCTAGCCTAAGTAATTCGCTACAAAAGCATGAAATTTTACGCTACTGATGTCGAACTTCGACAGCCGAAGAAGACGGTCATAAAGACGAGTTCCCTAGCTTCTACATACAACCGTGTCGCATTCTCAGAACGTCAGGTAACCTGACGCCATACCAATGAAACGAAACCTATTCATACGTCCTGGAAGGAATTCTCTGTCATCCGAGAGGCATTTGCTAACTTTATCTCTTATTGCTGTTATAATTTTTTCAAATCGCGAGCGACAATATGAGCAGATTTGTTATGCTAGTTTGGGAGCACAGCACGACTAATACCGTACCTTTTCCAGGTTATCGACGTGGCTCTGTTTTGCCCATGTGAAAACTATCACCATCCTTAATACATCAACGTGGCAAACCTTTGCTGTTGCTTTAGTGCAACCGTGTAGATTTTAAATTGCCATGGATCATGGATTATGCGTGTTGTGTTTCCGACGTTACTAAACGTGCTAAATATTACCTTTATCTCATTGCACGCTTTATCTCCCCCATGAAATCTGCGACTCATAACGGTCAGCACATCAAACGTCTAAAATATTATGTCAACGCAGGATCTGAGAGGCTATTGCTGTACAAAACTTCGAATACGCTTGATGCATGGCATAAGTATGAGACGGGATAGTTAGTAGGTGGCAGTTAGAATCTATTCATTCATTACCTATCTCCCACCCTTCCATATAGACGTTGGGCATCTTCGCTAACTTGCAAAGCATCTTATGTCCTTCATATGTGATCAGAAGTGTGTGTCACCTTCATAACACACTCTTGATCAGAGAGAAAAACCATTCACATTTTGAGCACTGGGAAGAAACTGGGTATGTTTACTCAGAACATGATTAGATCGATAACAACAGTATATGGTAATATGGTACTTACAGCGAGAGCTTTTTCAGTTTAAAACATGATTCATTGCCAAAAGAAACTAATTAATATTTTTATGGTGAAATATATTGTAATCTTGTACCCGTGTTCATTATATTGGTATAGAAATTCGTCCATAACATGTTAAATTACATACTACCGTACAGGATTAAGTTCATACGCTTCACTTGCTTATTGTGAGTGAAAGTCATTAAACATTCTCTGCTTCTGATTCTGACTCTTGTACCTAAAGCTTTTAGCAAGACGACAATTGTGTACATGTTTGGCAGCTTCCATGCATTCACCGGAAAAGTTATAATAGATACCTCTGTCTGTAACAATTTACTCGTTATAGTAGAGGCATTTTTAGGCTACATAAAACGTAGAGCTTGCACATTTTTATCTTCTCGAAATTTTCGAAATCCTGCAGCTGTAAGTCCGTGTTTAAAGCACAACAACTGTTTCCATCCGGCTTGCAGTTTGACATCTTGGCTACGCTACGCTACAACAATTATCTTGTTCAGTATCACATCACAACAATGTCAGTAATATTGCGTCAAGAGTATAACTGCAACGGCTCCTTTTGAGTTTTGAGGTTACCAAACCTACATTTAATCATAAAGTCGCCATTACGTTGACCTGTGTGCTAAGAAGCTAAAAATGAGACATCTAAAGTAGGAAAGAAAACTACAAAATGTTGCAAATCCCTTGAAACTGAAAAAGTATTTCAAATAGAATCGTTAGTAGTGCAAAACTTCAAGCAGCATAAATAAAAACTATTGTTCGGTCAAATATGAACCTAATCACGAGAAAACTATCCTTTTGTTAGCTTGTAGATTCTTTTCTTTTGCAAGTGGAATCTGAACTTACATTAACTTGACATTGTTTACTTGACAGACGATAGCCTTCAAAAACAAGGAGAATTTTCTTTTTGACGTGTCCACCCCTTCAGGTCTACTTCAATTCCAAGTAGCTTACATCGCAATACCGCTAATCATGATAAAGATATATCCAGAAAAATATTACTTCCTACAGAGTGGGACTTTTTGTTACATGCTCAGCACCGTTTTCTAGGCTACATGCCTTTTGTGATGCGGTTGAGAGTGATTCGTGACACTCATATCTTAAGTTGACGAATGCGATAAAACGGCTCAACATGACCTTACGGATACTTAAGCTGTTAATGGCATCTAAAATGTAATGAAAACAAAACTGGTGGTAACGACCTGTGCACGAGGGGGATTCGGCGAATAAACGCGTTAAATTAACTTTAAAGCGTGCTATGATGAGGCCTAATAAGTTAACAGCTGCTACAAGATCTGCAGCAAGGCTTAACCACAAACTAAAGAGTCTTGAGTCAAGACGTTTGCGCAAACTTCTTCACCACATAGTAATATTGGAGTGGCCATATTTTCGCACTATCCGTAAATTTCGTCTGTTGGACAGAGAAAAACACACGGTTAAGCATATATCAACAACAGTTGAAGAAAAAAGTGAAGCAATAAATACTTTATCCTTACCCATTATCTTGCCAAAGGTTTCCCAGCTGTTATCATGCCTATACTTCAAGCTTGCTAGGTGCTGGACCAACTGTCCAATAACCATATCCGTTCGAGGGCGTACATCTGCCATGATCTTTTCCCTCAAGATGAGCTTTATGCTGCTAACGATTAGACTTGCAGCTTCGTCCGACTGTGACTCAATAGCCCAGCAGATTCCCTCAAACATAAACTTTTCAGCAATACCAGCGGAACATATGGTTGCACGTAAGATGCTAACGTTTACCTGAAATCAGACAGACAGTTAGATTTTGGTTTTTCAGATACAGCATATTAGAACACTAATTGTAGGACCGGCTAAACAATTACCTCTCCGTATTTTGCGATCGCTCGTATAATATTGTTTATCTCGTAGCTATTCTTGCTTGTGTTCACAACTGGTGGTATGATGTAATTCAGTGGGCGATTGATCACCCATCCATTGCAACGGAGTGCCATAGTATCGTAAATGAAGCACTTCAATCGGCTTCTAGTTGAAGAGCAGATCCTATCCATCATTTTGTTAAAGACTGAATCAAGGTAACTCGCATCCCCGTCAATGTCTCGTAGCTCCGCGTCAAGTTTTTTTCCAGAAATGAATAGCAAGTTGCATAAAGTCTCTAAACACGTATCTCCAGATGAGATGCACAGAAGTTCTATTACACGCTTGAGATCGTCAGCCATTATTAGTTCCACATTGTACAGCTCTGCAAGCACTCGTATTCCACCTAAGCAATTCATGTGACCCTGTTACACAGCAAACAATATTTACTGAAATATCTTGTATAGGAACAAAGTTTAAGTATTCATTTCATTCATCATATTTTATAGTTTCCTCACCTCCACGTAATTTAAAATCCCGTTTCGAAGCTTCGCATCTAATCCAATAACTTGTTCAGCTGCACGAGCTATGAGATTAGCGTAAATCTGTGCAAAGGCAGGCTCAGCAATAGCCTTGCTCAAAAAAGTGTTGACGGCACCATCCAATAATGCTGGTTCGGTGGGTAAAATATTAGCAAGATGATCAGCCATTGATATCAAAGTGGTCGAACTGACTTTGTTCATTATTCCTATGATAGTGCACGAAGGCTCAGGATTTCTAACGTTGTCGTAGCAAGCACCGCCAAAAGTAAAGCAGCAGGTGGTATTTCGGTTAAGAAAATTGGCAGATCCAAGATATGGGCCACGTTCGGATTCCGCCGTAGCTAGTCTCCGTTGATTTCCTTCTAATGTGGTGCTTTCGCGCTTTACTTCTACGGAAGGAGCCCACCACTTATTGTGCGGCTCCCAAGACCTCGAACGCATTTCGAGTAGATCCAGAATCATGAACTGAACGCGTTTAGAGATCTATAGAAGGGTTAAAAATGCATGTGTACATAAACAGCATTAAATACGGAAAAAAATTGTATTCATTAATTTAATGAATTACAAGGGGGATTTTTAAAGTTTACTTACCGCAAGTTTTTCGTAGTCCTTCAAGTTTAAAATATGAAAGAGTTCATCCAGCCATTCCTTGCGCATATGATCAATCTTTTGACCAGCAAAGGTCAGAAGAACACAAATGCACTCCAAAGACTCATCTGCATTGCCTGGTCTATTATAGGTTGAAAGAATGTCACCAATCCTCTCGATTACGAATTTCAAAGGACAGGCATTTTCTAAAAATAACTCAGCTATGAAGCGATACAAAGTGACCCGCTTGCGCCTAGCGATCCAATCCTTATCCATGTGGTAAGACATATTTGCTCTATCCGTCGCCAATTTCTGCAAATAAAAAGAGTTCGATCAGTTCTATACCGCTTTTTCCCAGCAGTTAGTCTCGGCTGATTACACTGGTAACTTAGCTCTAACCATGAGTTCCTCGAAGACAAGAGAGTTCAGCAAAGACCGAATCTTTGCACCAGAGCTTGACGGACGGTGATTTACCAGGTACCCAAGAAGTCGAGCGTAAATGTTCATGTATTGGACATCATCCAGAGCTTTAGCAACAACAAGTTGCAACACCTCAGCTACTTGTTCCATGTTGGAAGGAACCAAACTTAACCACCTCTTTCTCAACCGGTAGTAGTTGACCGAGCTTATCTTGTTGAGGACCGACCTCACCTGGAATAATACACATTGACCTAAAACATCCGGTTAAAGACAGGCAGTGGTAACTTCGAGTAAGCGAATAATTACCTTGCGAAGCACTAATTCTCGTTCGCTTTTCGCAGGAAACTTTTCAGGCCTCATACCAGTTTGGCGACTGACATGTGATACCCCTCCACGCGTGGAAGAGCCCATGCCTGAAGACATTGTGTCACCATCATTGCATCCACTGAAAAACATGTCAAATTTAAATAATTTAATCCATTCTAACAATTTTTAATTAACAAGTCCTTCCTGGAGAAAATGACAGTCACATATTTCCGTATGCCCATGTGTCTTACCTCTCCATCACCGATTCCACGTAATTTTCATCAGAATCATCATCAAAAGGTGTTTGACGAGCCTCGTCATTAGCCATGACAGGCAGGTTTTCACTTCGTTGGTGTTCCATAGTATTCAGCTTGTTGACAAAGTAATTTTTAGCTCTTCCAACCAAGCGACCTTCCGTCTACGCTTTGAGCAGTGTGGCGCTTGTAGCAGCTCTAATGCGCTAAATTGCCGTCGACGGTGGGAAGTGGCCGTAAGGACTAGAAATTTGTCTAATGACACTTTTAAGTACTCAATGCATTGATTCTGTGTTGTCCACAATTCCTGTAGCAAGGTGAGGTCAGCGCGGACGAAGATTAGAGGTGGTCAGGTCACGTAATACGTTGTTCCACTTGCGAGGTTACATTGCCACTGCAGCTGATTCAGTATCCAAAATTGCAATCGCTGCTGTTGTATAGCTAGCTCATGTTATTCTCACAGCAGTAGACACAAAACATAGCGTCAGTCTCCAAATGACGGCGATGAATGCGCATACATACATATCACATAAGATATGCTCACTTTCGCACACAAATTTTTGAATCCACAATGTTATTAATTCTCTCAGCTGCGAGAAGGATCGATGTACTCACTGTGTAACAAATGCAGCTTTTCTTCTTGACCATCACAGTATATGTGCATGAGCCAAAACGCGGATTGTATATGCACCTTTTCGTTGCACCTTCAGGTGTATATTTTCCGACTATAGTACAACCTGCACTGTATGTAGATATTTAGCTAGGCAATCTTTTTGCGCAGTAACTTTTCACTTGCCCAAACAGCACTACGTTCCATAGAAATGTACACATGTGGAGCTATGCCAAAATCGCATCAGAACGTTTTCTATCATGGCATGGCTTCTTCTTCACTACACTTAAATAATCAGGCAATTGACTAAAATCTGTTTAAAATCATGAGTTATTCCAGGGAATACTACATACTCATCAAGCAAATATTATGAATATCGATACTAACGCATGATTCATTGAAGTCTGAACTTACAGCAGCAATTAAGTTGGGGCACACAGAGACGAAGACGTTTATACTATATGATGACGGAGCTCGCAAATGTATGTATGCCTCAGAAGTACCATCGATTCTGTTCAAATTTATTCATTGTTGTCATTGAGAAGAAAAGTTGCACCTTACCGCCTCCAATTGAAATTTCCACGCTGGATCCAGAACTGCATCCATTTCGCTGAAATACATACGCACTTTCTGTAAAAATATACACTGAAGTCAAAGTGTTGCATCATAATATGTCCTGTGAGTGAAATTGTGCTTGTAGTTGTAATTTCACAAATTTTGCTGGATTTTAATAAAATTGTAACAAATAAGTCTCGTCGCTCCGAGGAAATTTCTACACAATGGCCCAGATTTTTACAAGAATAGGTCAACTAGGCCTCGGAATGGCCGTGGTTGGAGGAGTCGTTAATTCTGCGTTATATAATGGTGAGCCGGCTTGATTTTATTTGTGTGTACTGAATTCTTTTAGTTTTTATGAGGTTTAAATAATAGCAATATTCAATTGTAATTATGACCAACCTTTGCAGTGGATGGCGGACATCGCGCTGTCATTTTCGATAGGTTCACCGGTATTAAGAAGGACGTTGTTGGCGAAGGAACGCATTTTTTCATTCCTTGGGTACAAAGGCCCATAATTTACGACATCAGAGCAAGACCTAGAAATGTTCCTGTCATTACCGGATCCAAAGACTTACAAAATGTTAACATCACACTAAGAGTGTTGTTCAGGCCTGTTCCAGACGCCCTGCCACAGATTTACTCGACACTCGGCATTGATTACGACGAACGTGTTCTCCCTTCAATCACTAACGAAGTCCTTAAAGCCGTTGTAGCTCAGTTCGACGCAGGTGAGCTCATCACCCAACGAGAACTAGTTTCACAAAAGGTTAGCGATGACCTTATTGAACGTGCCGGACAGTTCGGGCTACTTTTGGATGACATCTCTATTGTAAGGGGACATGCACAATTTTTTCTTTATTTGTAACAGTCTGTTTTGCAAGTCAAACTGTGGTAACGAGCAAAAATATTTTATTCCAGACGCACTTGACATTCGGTAAAGAATTTACGCAAGCTGTTGAACTGAAACAAGTTGCCCAACAAGATGCCGAACGGGCAAGGTTCCTTGTAGAGAAGGCAGAACAACAAAAGAAAGCTGCCGTTATATCTGCTGAGGGAGACTCTCAGGTACTTTGAGATACACATAATAAGTGACTAATTGTTTCATGATAATTCCTTACTGAAATTTATTAATTTGATAGGCTGCAATTATGCTCGCCAAATCCTTTGGAGATGCTGGACAGGGTTTGGTGGAATTGCGTCGCATTGAAGCTGCCGAAGACATCGCCTACCAGCTGGC
The DNA here is from genome assembly GCA_009872375.1 of Sminthurides bifidus. Taxonomy (NCBI): domain Eukaryota; kingdom Metazoa; phylum Arthropoda; class Collembola; order Symphypleona; family Sminthurididae; genus Sminthurides; species Sminthurides bifidus. The sequence goes on from VRMD01000417.1 coordinate 13,418, forward strand.
GAAGTCTAGGAATGTGGTTTACTTACCTTCTGGACAGTCAACATTGCTAAACCTCCCTCAAACTGCTTAAGTTGATCATTTTTTTGTGCCCAAACTTCTTTTAATCTTTAAAGGTAAACTGAGTCGTAGTATAAGCTTTTCGAACACTGATAGAGGCAATAAATGTGAAGCATTTCGTAGTAACAGAATTGTTTCTGATTGTGAAACGTTATAATGCTACTGGTAGTCGATATAGATACATTACTTAGGTACTTCAAGACCAACCTTCATCTAATGGTGCGAAACCATGCGTGTTGGACAATGTTTTAGAGGATTTGACGTCTCTGCGCCGCTTTAGAGTACTTAACGCAGCTGTTTTGAAGTAATTAGCGAGCAATTTGTGTTTATCTTGATCCGTTAGTCTTCGTCTCTCAGGCAGTTTCCTTTTAGAGCTTTCATTTAAGTCACCCTTATTCCGATTGTAAGATGCCACCATGGTGACGTAGCCTGGTTGAAGCTCCTGTAGATACTTCATTGCCAGCGTTTGCACTTCGTCAGTTACAGCATCTATAACTTTCTAAGGAAGACCCAGACAAAATCGTTGCTGAACTTCATGATACTAGCTAAGCCCTTTCAGGAAAAGAGCAATCCGCAAGTTGGAGGTGCTTAATGGGATTCCCTAATTACCTTCATGTCCACGTTTTCTTGTGATGGTGCGTTATATTGCGGATTATAAGCGTAACTAGGATGATTGAATGGTATTTGTCGAGCTTTGCAAACTCCAAAAATGAGTGAAAAAATTACAATTGCTGAAGCCACGGGATTGGTCATGGTCTGACGTTGAGGGACGCCCACACTAACTCAACAGCTGTTAAAAGTGCGTTAAACTTGAAGAGTTCATAACTTATTCTCCTATCCAATTCATGAATCGACACAAACGATATAGCATGTTTAAAGGAGGTAAAATCGTCAAGGCAACTGGTATTATTTTGGCCTTAAAACTTCAGAACCGTTACGTGGATTGATTTCAAGCTTATTGTACATTTTAATATCAAAAAATACCTCAAATCAGTGAAAAGAATTGTGTCATTATGGTGGTTTATCGTTCCTTTGAGGGATAAGTCCATTTCATAAGACAACTCCACGAAGTACTCTGAAGCTCCGCTCCAAGATAGCGTAAAAAAGTCGGCCGACTATCACTAAAGCTTATGACGCCACAGCAAAGCATGAGGCAGAAGATTCTTTCTTTCTTGTCGCATTCCGGCTCAGGTGAACTCGAGGTTGTGTAGTTGCATAATGTGTGAGTGATGAAAAGATTTTATGGTCTTCAGGTGCTAAGTGACAGGTAAACAAATTATGCGGTCTTTCGTCGTATAATTTTCCATTTATGCTTGAGTAGAAACAGAAATAAATTCCTGGGAAACGTAAGCTCGGGCTAGCATTAGCTAGGCAAAAGCGAATCTGCTGGTCTCGAGTTACCTCAACTCTGCCAGAATTCAGAACTGAATTATTTAGCCACGTCTTGTCAGGAGTAACTCTACTCTGCATGAAGCTATATTCGTTGGTCGCCATGAGTTGAGAGTTTACCATTATCTTGCGGCTATCTGTCAAAAAGCTGCCTTAAAGAGTACTATTCCCACTCTCATTAATAAAGTTGTAAGTCTAACTTGTGATGGCCATCTTGAAAAGACAACAGGTACGTAGTTTTCCATCAAGTTACTAGAAGACCCTATGAAATTCTCCCAAATGACTAATCTTAAACGCCGAAATAAACTTGCAGCGTTTGCGCTTTCTGCACGCTCTGAAAACTGTGTATTAATAATTGCGTTTCCCCTAACTGATGAGGTGAACTGTCCATTTCATAATAGCACATTATTGTGAAGGTGTGGCAACAAAGCTTTATTTTATCCTTGATTTTTACAAATGCTAATCATTCTATTCTTATGAAATTCTAGGGAATTATCCACGTTAATGATATCATACAGAAACTTATTTGGAGATGAATACTCATGCCATTAAATGGACGAATTTCAAAGAAACATCATCTATTTCTCGAATTTGCTTACAACAATAACTTATTGCCTAATAACAAATTATAAATAGGTATCTGGTAACCGTTTGGTAGAATAAGTTATGCTATGCTATACAGATTTAACGACCATTGCAAGCAAGTTCTACGTTCGTTCTACTCAGTGTTAGCGGATCTAGATTCCGTATGCTCCGAATCTATGTGCTGGATTTGGATGCAATGGCCATGCAGTTATAATATTGAGTAGATAACTACGTCGAAAACTTATCAGTGATGCTACCGAGCTATTACAGGATCAATTACGTATACGATAAAAGGTACACATGTTACACATTTGAAGAAAGGGAAAGCACTGCTTCATCTAAATGTCCAAGAATACAGTCGCCTTAGCAAACGATTTGAGTGTCAATGTTCCCCTAAAGCGAAAGCTCCCCGTGAAGAATTGTAAGGAACTTGCTTTGCTAGTGGGGATTGCAGTGTAACTTGATAGAAGCAAATAAAATTAGCCTTTCATTCAATCTAGTTCAAGCCAAATGCAGGGGCTGAGTTTGTGGTGGAGGTGTGAGCGGTGACCAACGAACGTTCGGCGAATCGTTTGCGTCACTGGACAATCCAGTATGGCCACTATGCTGAAGACGGGATAAGGCATGATGATGATGAGAGGGATTATGATGATGCGGATGAAGAATGTGGTAACTGGGATGAAGAGCTGAGATTGTCGTTCCGGATCCATGGAGGGAGGTGTCTACAGGAGAGTGTGGGCTGCCGTTAGCATTATTGCTGCTGTGACTATAAATGGAGTTGTTATTGTTGAGGATATTAAAGCTGTCCGTGGAATGAAGATTGATGTGGTGGTGTTGATTAAGAGACTGAATGCCGGGATTGAGGTGGTGAGATTGTGGGTGAGGGTACGAAATGGAATTTGCATACAGCGAACCGGACGTGTGGCTTGTACCAGGGTGATGGGAAGTGAGTGGCGAAGAAATATCATGAGGAGGCGTTGCAGAAGAACTTTGACTACTGCTCATATTATGTGAAATACCCGCATGGTTGCCTAGAGACAATGAACCTGAAGTAGGCTGGGTGGACGCTGAGTTATTGTAGATTGATGTCGGCGAAGGAGACGAGTGGCTGGACAAGACCGGCTTCACGTCTCCGTTACTGGTTGGTACTAACGACTCCATACCTGGTGATGAACTCATGGTCGTCGGTGTCAACGCGGAAGTGGGTGGGTCATGCCAATAGGAAAAGTGCATTCCAGCAGGAGGCGATGGCCAAGAGTTGGTGGGCGATGGAGCCGAGTTGTTCCACACTCCTGCATTTCCTCCAGTTTGCTCGTACCCTGAAAACGAAGAAATTGCAAACATTTTATAAACTTCCCGTGTGCTTGAAACGTCAGCCAAGCTGCGTGCTTCAATTAGGAGAAATCTTACGGTACAAGTTGGACTACGTTATAGTTTGCATGTATTTGGTTTGGCGAGCTTCCTGTGTACATCAGAAAGTGAGAGAACTTTGTCGGCTAGCCAGGTATCTCAAAGGGAGGAAATCAACAATGAAGAATAAAAAATGGTAAAAAGAGGCCGATAATTAGAGGAGCGTTGTTCTCGGATATCTTTTTTCATCTTTTCCGTTTTCAACAGTTTATAAAAGTCCATAATGTGATTTGAGCTTCACTTGGCTCAGCTGGCCTGACCACAAAGCGTACAGGTGTGGAGATGTAAAGATAATACCATCTAATGTGTGAATTGCTAATAACGCAATAGTACATGCCCCTTTCCACGCTCAGGTTGTAAACATAATACGCTGATGGAAATCCTGATGAGGAGCTCTCATCTGCCGCAAGCAGCCAACGTGAGTGTGCCCACTGTCCCGCACTCGCACACACCTTGCAACGCAAATGGAGTTTGAGGATCCGAGCACTTCGTTCATCAAAATGCGAAGGACTTTGCCATCCAAACTTTATGACTTTAGAGGCAGGACCATGGCACAAACCCGTATAGTGTCTTTGATTCTCGTCTCTATCCGTGAAATGGCTTAATCGAACGACAAAATGTTTCGTAACAAGTCGGTGTTTCCTTTAGAAATACGTACAAAAATTTAGTTAAGTCACTCATACGGGATCATGTAATGCTTCAACCTTCAACACCTGTAGATATATTTGATACTGTCTCCGGGGCAAGATTTATCACAGAAAAGGGCCAGTTCTAGCAACCCAACGCAGGTGTACTTAGTTACACGCTCAGACTTTGGCTTTCGTTTGTTTCTAGCGAAAGACAAAATCTTCCTGTGCTGCCTGATTCTTGAATTCTAATTCTAACTATCATAACAAGTCCTTTAGCTGCAAGATTAAGACACTACTTGCAAGCCTGCGAAGGAGACAGTGGAGAGCAGTGCTGTAAGTTACTTGCTAGCAGGTCGTTACATCTGGTACACTACTTAAGCTTTATGATGTGGTAGCGTCAACGACACGGTGAGCCGAAAAGAAGAAGGATTTGATAACAAATTGTTTCACGACAAGGGATTTACCTTATAGTGGAGAATTATTGCGGCCCCTTTGACGGCCATGATAGGCCATTAAAGTTGCTGAGCGTAAGACTAACAAAATCGAAATGGATACTGCTCTGGTGTGGACTGTTTTGTGAAACGAATTCCATGTTTACGGAACGGGGGCTTATTCATCCCACGCCTTGTTAAAGCAAAAGTTACATCAAGGCGCGAAATGCTTCAAGGCTCCAGACTCCAGCTTCACTTCCCATGCAAACAAATTGGGACATTGCTTGAGTCGAGTTTATTCAGAAGAACAGACAAACCTCTCTATCTTTGTGATCACTTGGCTCTTGTTTGAATTTCATCCGGTGAAACATACGGAGAAAATGCCTGCCAGCTACGAACTAATGAAATAAATTCAGCTCGTCGCCTGCCTCTGAGCTTTTATGCTCGTGCCTAGTGATTTCGGTGCCTGAGCTGGTGGAGTTTTTGTGAATGGCGTCACCATTATGAACTTTCTTACAGCTTCAAGTGGATTACCGGACAGGTGAAAGCCTATGAGTCTATGAGTAAGGGCCATTCTAATTCCTACGAGTAGAGCTATGATACTGCTAGACTAGATCCATCAATGGCTACAATTACGATTGAGCTTCAAGAGCTAGAGTTTCGGATCAGTACTTGAGAAACGAAAGGCAGGTAATGAAAATGGGCTTGCACTGTCTGACTGAACAACTCTTTTTTCATATCGGGAAAGCGAGATAATTTTTTGACATCCAAGTTTAAAATAGCATTGCTTCTTCAAAATTCTTAAACTAACTTTGAGAAGAAAAGAATAATGTCCAGCATCTATGGAGCAAGGTATGATACGACGCCTTCACTGATACGACGCGAGTGATTATCACCACATCGGTACGGCGGCAAATAATTCCAGTGAATGTGGTGTCAGAGTACCATAATGCGGAAATAAAACGTAAAGAGTTTTTTGATGAAAACATCATGCCAGTCGCTGCTTGTCGGCGACTTCCTTTGAACTTATTCCGAAAGCAACCGCAGCGAAGTAAGTCCCGAATTACTCAATGAAAACAAAGATGCTTTATCCTTTGGCTAGCATTAACCTCATCGAGGCTAAAAGATCACATGTAACTATATATTTCCTTGTTGATAAGGGTCAAAAAATGATTCGTTTTCAAACACGCTTCCGTCCAAACATACACAGATGAATTGGTGGCCCTCGCTCTTACAGCCGAGTCATAAAACTTTGAGAGGATGGCGCAAGTGAATTGACGATGCTCTTAGGCAAAGTGATTGAAGACGTTTTTTACAAACGTTCAACGCCTGGATTTCAGAAGTAGCCAAAGCAATTTTGTTTCAGGAGAAAAGGTATTAATGATTCCTTTGTATGCCTTGGCGAGGATGCGGAAGAGATGAATGAGTTTATGGCCAACCTGAAGTCGTCTTAGCGTTTGCAAGAACCTTTTTAAAAATAACTGGATGGGAGACAGGAGAAAAGCTGGCCGTTGTTCCCGAATGATATTTGAACTGCATTTGGTTTCTTGGCTGGTTAGTTACTTTGAGCCGTTCTTGTGTAGTTCGGCACTCCTGTGTTGTCTTTCGCTCAGGACAAAAAATAATAACTAAAGGGGTGAGAGAAAATATTTCTTAGTTACACATTAGGAAAATGGCAAGACTGTCAAACACAGATGCATCCTCATGAAGACCAGCCTGACTCTGTGAGGGAGTTGTGTGCCATGTAAATGTCCATGTGACTCGCAAAACTCAACCTGTTTTCGTAACCAGTTCAGGCCAGTGTAAAGAATACTGTATAGTCAAGGCAAACTTGGCTTGAAATATTTAAACCTCGAAGCAAATAATTATTATTTTTGCTCGCACTCTTGACTACTTTAGCATTCATTTGCTTTGCACATTATCAATTCAACAGGCTGTCCGTATTCTGACGTGCTTGAGCACATTAGTATCGAATTTTAAAAGTTTCACCAGTCACCTTGATGATTCTATCAAGTGTAGGAAACCCGACTGAAACCCTCAACATTGGTACCCGTTTAATTTTCCAGTCTGATATACCATTGTTTAAATTCTGATGCGGATGTATATGGTCTGGATTTAGTCCTTTATAAACGCAGCTTTCCCGATGTGGCAAACAAGTTCAGTTATTCTGAGCAAGATTCCGATTGATCTGAGTGAGAACGGGAGTACTTGAGCCAATGCCCATGTTCACTGTAATAATTACTATTTGCTTTGACACCGTGAGCGTGAAGATTATAGCTCGTAAAATCCATTGAGTATACGTTTTGTGGCGAACAAAACAAGCTGTTAATTTTTTTGCGGCTCAAGAAGGATAGAAAAAGAAAGGAGAAAATATCCACCCTGAACCTGAGATAACTTCATTATGTCTTAAGCACAACTAGTTATACGGGAACCTCGCATCGAAAATCCTGGAGCGTATGCCTTAATTTGTGCTGCAGTTTTTGCGGTCATGATTTGCCCAAACGTATCAGGTCTTATTAACGGTCAAGATGCGGGAGTAGCAGCCATGGAAAGGATGAAATGAAAGGTGGCCGTGTCAGAAGTAATATGCTGAGGCGTGCCGCAGTGCTGCAATTAAGGTGAAGTAAAGTCGAAATGGCAGCTCACCTGAATCTGAGCGGGCACGCTTCCCTCCAGCGGAGATAGGCCTGGTTGATGAAGTCCTCAAAGTTGGTGCAGAGGAGTAGTAAGAATTTGCAGGGTGAATATACCAGGGAGAGTCTGTAAATCATTGAGGTTGAAATATATGAGTTTTTAAACGCCATCAAATTATCTAACCACCAACAAGAACGGTTTAGTTTAGGGAAGTCGAAAAATCAGGGATCATGTATAATGCATGCCGTTTACTGCGATCAAAATGTGGAAATAGCATGAGGGATTGAAGACAGGTGTACGTACATGGAGAAGGATAGAAGATATCTCTATTTGACTCTGGCCGTTCCTTTGCATCCAAGAAGGCTTTCGCAAAAGGGTTGTAGCGAATTTTGAAGAGCGGTAACCTGAAACGTTTTTACAGAATTTCAAATTCATCTTTAGTTACAAATGCCCATGGAAGTCCTAAAAGTTTTAGAATTAATCCTTTGTCAGGATATTACAACAGGATATTTCATGACAGGAGCCATCAGAAAGGTAATGGAAGAGGAGTGACGGCAAATTTTAGCAAAAGTAGAAGAATTGACCAATGGTCAGCGATATGTCAATACTCGTCCGTTGAAAGATAGAATATGCTGAAGAGTTTAAGTAAAGTAGAAGCCCATGCAGAAACAAACAAAGGATGTTAAGTTGGGACAGTAGACCAAATAAGGATTGTTATTTGCTTTGAATTGGTAACCTAGAAACTTGTCGACAGTTTGTGACGACTTGTACGTCTTTACAAAATCCGAAATTATTTGTATGAAATGAGGGTGTCAAGAAAAAAGTGGCTTCTGCAAATGTACAAATATTGTACACTTGGAACTTCATATGCTGCTTAAAACAACAGCAAAATCAGCTCGGAAAGCTAACAAAAGGAGGAACGGAAAGAGTTGTTCAAGGGCATTTCGCCCCTTGATCGACGCTGATGAGTGGTGAGAATCAACAAGGACTATGGAGTGTCTATAGCAATAGCTGCTCAAGAACTATTCAAAGAAGGAGATGAAAAGCGGAAGAAAATTATGGGGTGAAATGATCAAGAAGGCTTACCTCTTCGTTCTGGTAGGCTGTTACGGCTATGAATTGAGTTTCAGGGAGTGCATGTGTGGTGTAGCGGTTGTAACTTCTCAAAAGTGACCCTGGACTTGCCGGAGGCTCTGTTCCGACTCGGACAATATGGACTCTAGGCTCGTATATTATGAAGTGAATGTAACATAATCTGCGGAATAAACGACAATACTGTTACATTACATGTTGGTATCACTCTTGACATGTTGATTACCGAGCTTTCATCTTGGCAATACAACATATTCGATTTCTTCTACTCTTGAGACTCGGACTTGAAGAGGGGATTGGGTGAGAGCGAGCTACGATTATGCTTCAGCGCAAAGGCTGAAAATTAAGTTGTAAAATAATTCCTTGCCCTTTTACTTGTGGGAACTAAGGCACAGGCTGCGCAGAGTATCAACAGACGAGGCTCGTGTTGCCAGAAAGGCAAATTATCATTTTACAATGGAGCAACCCTTGACATCCCATTATGGGGATTGTCATAAATTAAGGACCAGCCTTTACTGAAAGGGTTGCAAAATTGAGCACGGGCTAGGGTGCAGCTGGGTTCCTTACTGCATCAGAGCCAGTGACCATGCCAAAAGTTTGGTTCGCTGAATTCATGCTGGAATTTATTTACCTGCTGTGTTATTATGTCCATTGTCTAAGCGAACAATATCTATACACTAGTATTTTATTACTCTCATCAACCCGCAATTAGCTCTGTGATTTCATCCAAGGCATCGGCTAGTCCACAGACGGACTTGCATTCAATTCAGCTTGCGAGTCGGTCCCTACGCCATTTTACATTCATTATGTAATTTTTAACCACATCTTTCTAATACTTAAGGGCTTGTGGTGAAGCATGCCGAAGAGAAGGTGCCAAAAGGTCATGATAAGTTTTTTTCACGCATCAACCGAAACAGAAACTAGTAAACGTACCTGTCCATTCCCGTTCGTTTTGTTAGTCAGCTTCACCTTATGGAACGAGATTATATCCTTAGTCCAGTGTGCACCGAAATTGGGAGACTCCGGGTGGCAGTAAATTGCTTGACTTGGAGGGGATTCTGCCTTTCCGCCAGGGACCCATTCGCCGTTTACATATTTCCACCTGTTCTCACAAATTCGGTCTCGTCATAAATAATGCTAATCTTCAAAGGCGTTAATGTCACCTTTGGGGTGGATTTTGACAGGTTAGGAGCGAAATTCTTGGATGAAACGGAGGACGGGGCGGATATGGGGTTCGGTATATGCATGCATTCACGAAATTCCTGCACATATGAATCAAATATTCGATTGAGTTACCTGTGCGAATCAATTTGTACGAACTCCAGCAACACCGTGTACATCGCATTTGGGACCAAACCTGAGATTCGAATGCGAACGACTGGAAACATTCGTCTGAAAAAATCGGGCAACAAAAGCAACAGTTAGTCGGTGGGCAATTATTTACTCCAGTAGTAGGTGGAAGATCATTTTCCGAAGAATTATAATGAACATAATTCTATCTTCTTCATGTTATTTTCATTTGAGGAGTGAAAATCAAATTTTCGACGTCTTCACAACGTTGCTCAGCGTGAACGTGAACTAACATCGCCTAATGTATCCTTAAGGAAAGCCTCAACTGTGGAAATTACCAGGATAGTGTGACTTGCAATTGATCGCTTTGCTAATTTGGTACACGCGTGCAGAGGGAAAAGACCGGAAAGAAGTTTACACAATTGACAGCATGAGAAGTGATCATTAACTTGTACCTTCTTTACGGTGCATTTGTAACTGGCAACATTGGATCAATAAATACAAGCATATTGCACTAGCTAATTGCTAAACACACAGATAAGAGCAAGTTACTGGGGCAAGCAGCAACTGCGGGTGTGGAGGCTGTGGCAGGTTAAAAACCAAGTTATATGAGATGGGCTTCCTCACACTGGTTCTAATTAGCTGAAATTATTACACGAATACGATTTTGGTCGAACACTGGCGACTTTTAGACTTTACGAAATTTTGGACTTCCTGCCGGTATTCGTGCCAAAAGATTGCTTTGTGCTTAATTCTTACTTTTACTCGTACCTGCCTAGTTCCAAATGCCTATCAATTTTATAGTAGGCAAGTTGTACTCCATTACAGATCTTGCTCCAAGAGAACGTTGTGGAATTGAGCAGAACAGCTCTATAAAACGAAAAACAAAACTACGTACCGACCACTTTTTGTCACGATCATTTCGTTGGTTAACCGATGAAATTTTTCCCATAGTTCTCGATCTTCTAAGTGCACACGGGGCCCTACGGATCCGCTCTCATCGTGCTGGGTAGAAGCGTGCCCAGGAACATACAAATCGTGTCCTGCTGCGAAAATAAAACAAGTTTTTTAAATCTGAATCGCGATCCTTTGGATTTTATGACCTGCTTTCATGAGATGATCTGCCGTCTGATATTAGTGAAAACGTGTAATGATGTGTCTGGGGGTGTGCCGCTTTTTTGAATCTGCATTTCTCGCTTGTTTCTACATGAGCTTTCTTAAACAATTTCATGATACAGATCCAAACTACCAGTGAACACCATACTTTATCGTCGAAAATTCAAAGGTTTATGGAGATTCATGAAGTTAAAAAGATAATATAATATGTACTGCTACCTGCGAAATACATGCTTCTTTAGAAATTGTGCGTTTTGTTCGTCAGCTTTCTCCAGCTCGCTTAGTAGTTAATTTGAGTTTAAACAAACGACACTTTTCACGGCCACAAAAAGGAAGGAAGCTGTAGAGGACATTTACACAACATGACCTGTTCTGTCTGAGGAAGAAATAAACACTGAGGTCTCAACTGTGTTTCGAAAGGATAGAAGAGGTGACCCATGCCATGTGAGATAATTATGATAGACTGCACGTGTGCTTTCTGGAAATGATACTGTTGCCGGGATTTCGAATTTCTTTGTTAGGAACCGTATAACAATGAATGAGCTATAACGACCGCAAGTATTACCAAATTTGGCCCCAGATATGATAAAAAGAAAGACCAGGTGAATGAATGAGAGTACGTGTTATTATATTGGAAGGATACGTGATTTTGTTAGTCGTCAACCCTTTTTTCTCGCAGACAAAATGGGATTTTCAGTTAATGCTGTGTAAGGTGACCCTGTAATATGCACTTGTACATTCACTATGCATGATTGTCATAGGTTTTTTAAAGGATTTTAAGCCTGTGGGTGAGACGAGACAGAGTGGGACCAACTCCTGGGGTGATTTCCTAGTATTCAAATCCTTCACCCTAGCATCTGCGGAGTGTTAAATCTCCTGAAGGATTGACAATAAAAACTTGAAAAAGTCAACAACAGTTTTACCAGGCCGTTGGATCATGCACTTGTCGCACCGCTAAAGTGAGAATAGTCAATGCACCTACGTCTACCAGCCTACTACACATCATGAGTTTAAGAAAAACTTGGACTTTAAAGTACAGACAGGCTGGACCCGGAATCGCTTGTTCATAATCTGAATTATCGACTTGAGCCTCATGGTTGCGATTATAATTTTTTACCCAGGAGCGGCTGGCAGGTATCCCCGATTTGTACTATGAAGTTGTAGAAAAACTCATTGTATATCGCTTACCTGAATGATGTGGCGTGACCAACGGCGAAGGATCAACCACAACACCATAATGGGCTTGCAAAGGCGCGGGCACTTCGGATCCGTGATGAATCACGTGCCAAGCAGAACTTGGCTGTGAAGAACCCATTACTAGCCCACCGTGAAGATGAACTGGATCATGGTGGCCACCTGGATACATTTCGTAGGTGGAAGATGAGCTTAAGTTGATGCCGGATTGACAGTCCAGACTGGCAGAGTTACTGCCTGGAACGTTAGAACCGGAGAGTCCGCCTTGATTGGAATCGTTGCTACTGCTTCCACTAGGGCAACAAAAATAGTTAGAGCCGCCATTCGGTGCGGAATTCGATCCCGAATTAGGATTAGCAAGAGGACTTGAAGGCGCATCCGGGGACGCACTTTCACCGGCAGACCGGCCATTGTTGTTGTTGCTGTTTACAATGGACTGGGAATTAGAAAGAGCACTGCTGTTTTTCGCAGAAGATACGTTCGCACTGGCACTTTGCTTCTTTGCACTGGTTTTCTTCATCCTTGATGCTGTTGAGGCTGTGGAAATCTTGTTGATAGAGTTTGAACCTGGGCCAAGGTCTTTACTGCTTTGCATACTCTTTTAATTAACAGCGACAAATTACTTGGTATTTTGTCAATTGCGAATTGAATTTTCACCTGCGAGATTTGACATGGCACATGATAGCGTGAAAGGGTTGTGAACAGGAATATAGCAGTGGCGATTTTTCACAGATAAGATTAGATAAAATTAGAGAAGATGTGCGATGAGATAAAGAGTTGAAACTCAACTGTGAAATGTCGACACCTCAAAATTCGTATCCACTCAGCAGAATCTATGTTTGCCCCAACTGAGATGATGAGAAGGATGGAAGATTGGAAACCTTAAAGGTAAGCCCCGATTTCTCCTAAAGAACTTTAATATGGTTTCCAACTGGTCCTTGCCTTCAGACGCGAGGGGGTTGAAGATGATATGCGGAGCAAGGTGTGCATCCTGCACTCTTAAGTGTTGTGGATCCAACGCAAGCATTCAACACACCTTTCTGATGAGAGATCTGAGCTCGGATTTCTTTAAAGTTTCAGCCCGACGGAGTTCTAAATATTATAGCCCCTGAGGAAGACGGTAAACATATGACTTCCCTCCAACCTACGGCTATGGCCACAATGCTGCAGTTGTAATTGCCATACATGTAATTTGGGAATCATAATGATGAAATAAAAGTAACAGCTTAAGATGAGCTTCCAAGTGGAGGTGAGGTCATGCATCTTGAGGAGAGCGCGATATCTTCGTCAGTTCCTTTGGGCTCACACAAGACAAGATGCTGCACGAATGAAAACATCTCACTTCATCATTTACCTTATAGTACCTGTCCACAAATCCCACCCTAATACCCCATCTAGCCAACCCTAATCAGAAGACCAACCCTCTGCATCCTTTTGTTTCTTGCTCCCCTCGACGCTTTTTCGCTTTAATTAATTCTTGAAGCGGTGTAACCTGCAGATTCGGAGCTTCTTTTCACTTAATAGTTTGTCAATCTGTTGCTAAGGAACAGAAGATAATGAATTATTTCCATCGTGTTATCTCAAATTATATTCAAAACATGAATGCGCGGAGCTACAATTGCTGTCGGGTAATACGGACGACGACCATACATGATCAAGATGCAAAACTATCATGATGCTACAAATCAGCTCCGAAAACACATTTTAAGGGACGGACGGTTTTAAGATCTTATTTTTACTAAATTAGGAATACCATGCAAGCTCATTAAATAAATTACGTTATCCTCCAGATCTAGTTGTTCCGGTACGGCGGCTCTAGTACGCAATTTTTGGATGAGTGAGAAAATGAGTTCCTTCCAAAGGCGTTATAGACTATGAATAGAAGTTGGCCCTTGGAAA